>JAQMCX010000027.1:14099562-14120542 GCA_029814765.1 Acanthurus leucopareius | reverse complement strand
TCTTTATGTTTGAAGCCTGAAATGTGGCGAAAGGTTGCAAGGTTCAAGGGGGCCGAATACTTTCGCAAGGCACTGTACATAGCGCTAAACAACGTAGTATGTCTCAAATATTTAGAGTTTAAAAAGCCTTGTAAAACAATAAATAATCAGGTCAGTGATTTGGGGATTAAGATTAAATCAGCAGAACAAATCAACTAAGGACTAACTGTTTCTGTCAGCTGATGAACTCACTGGTAGATTTGTCTCAAAAGTCATTGATCACGTCATCTGTCCAAACATTGCCTTGGCAGTATTTGTTGTGCATCAACTTCGTCTGTTTTGGCCTTGCATGGCGGATACACCACAGTATGAAATTTACTAAATTTTACCTTTGGCCAATGCTTTTTCCACATTGCATGCTTTGTTAAAAACTCAAGTAACAACATGCGGTACAAAGACTCATTCATTTCTCAAAGACAGTAACTTCTGTATTGCACATTGCATTTGGTTTTGCCTGTTGAACGCAAAACTCCACTTGTGTAATTGACATTTCATCAAACACTAAAGTCCCACATGAACGTCCTGAAACAGGAAGAGTTTCAGGACGATTAAAAAACACTTTTTCAGTGTTCCTTATCAACATGTCTGCAGTTGTTTGCTATAGTTGCTTAACCTTGTAATTCAAAGGTCAAGACAACACTGCAACAAATGGTGACATGCTTCAGTTTCTGCTCTTTTAGTTTCGCCCAGCCAAAGAATGCATTTTTAACACTGTAATATACCGTTCAAATTAATGTGAATGGGATCAGCAGATCACATGAGGAGAAATCTAAAGAGTGAAAATAGAGTTTTCAGTTTCTTTTCCATGAAAACTTTACCCTCCCTTTCTCCCTCCCTCTTTTTCTCCCCTAACCTCTCACATAGTTTTGAGTAATGTGGCATGTGATGTATTAGATGTGATTCAGATGTCAGGCATCCAACATATGTTTCTCTATAATTCATGGAGGAAAGACTCAGCTCCTTCTGGAATCCATGTGTAGGCCTGACAAAGTGACACTTTGAGTTAGAGGGGATTTTACCCTCGAGTCTCTGAAACTTGTTCCTCATCTGCAGGTGATTAGCTATTTTTGCAACGATCTCATGATTATGCCCCAATTTATGCTTGAGGGTAAACGGCCTATCAGGTGACTGCTCTAGTTTCAAAACAACATGCTATGTGGTAACACTTTACTTGAAACTGAATCATGAGACCAGTAATGCTGTGTCACTGTATAGGATAGACCAAGAAATGCAGTGAAACAGTCAGACATACAGGGTATCAGGCAGCCACTCACATGCTTATCAGGAGATTTTTATTATCCCGTCTCGCAGAGTCAAAAAATCTGCCACATTTCGGAGGTTTTAACAGTGTTCAATGCTGGATTTTCACCCTGTTGGCACCTTTCTCAGTGTTTCAGCACAAACCCTGGTCAGTCATTGACTGCAGCTCAGTCTTTGTCTCTCTTCAAACAGTAACAAGGGAAATGAATAAGTTACTGTTCCCAGGCGGCATAGAGAAGGCTTTGCTATTAGCTGTATTTGTTCAGCTCCATCTATTCCCAGCCTATGTAAATATTAACCTCCATGCGGTTCTCTACCAAATTCATTTTTCATTCCAATGGAAATCTGCCTCGGAAGTCAGTGTCATAAATATTAAGGAGTTATAGCTGGAGATGTTTATACTCAGAGAGTGATTGCCTCTTTTTTTTTTCTTTTAGATATAAATATATTCTCTTTTCTGTCAGTGTGTCTTTCTCTGATTTCTCTATTTTGTCTCTTTCTCCTCATGGCTCTCAGATTAACATTCACATGCAGAAACACCACAATACTGTACAACACAAAACTGAGATGTGTCCAGGTGTGTTAATCTTATTAGTTCAGAGTATGAAGTTATAGATGGCCTACTACACATCTATTGAGACTTTTGAGTGTGGCTAACTAAATATACTAAAATCTGCCTCCATACATTTCTATCAGCTGGACCAAACCTTATTCTTCTGTTGCTGTTTCGACTTGGAGGCAGAAACTTGGGTGTTAGGAATAGAAAAGATCAGAAAATTCTAAATAATAGATTGTCAGGATATGAGCTCCCACATAAAACCAGCCTGTTACTTTACTGTGTGCATTAGAAATGCAACTAATGCTTGTTTTCACTATTGATTAATCTTCCTGTTGTTGTGATTCATTGTTTTGTCTCTAAAATGTCATAAAATAGTGAAAAATGCTTGTTGTAATTTACCCAAGCTGCTGTCTTCAGATGTCCTTGTAAAGTTGCACTGTGAGTCATTGACAGATTTCAGTGAAGACAGAAAAGTTGAGAAACTTCAGACCTTTAGCGCTGTGATACAATGTGTGATTTTTTTTTATTGCAATGTGACCACAGTCACCGTCAAAAGCATTTCTTATAAGTTAAAGTCAACATAACAATCTGAGACTGGCATGAAAGGAACGTGACCCCTGCAGCTCCTTGCTCTTGGCTCATTTTTGTCTCTTGTGTTATGATCATTGTAGTTGTTTCTGTGTCCTGATAGGATGCATTAGCTACAAAAAGTTATGATATATAATGCAACCAAACAGACAACTACTGCTTTAGACTTCAACACACTGCAAACATCTTTTAGACCTTGCCTTAAAATCAGATACTTGGGCTGTAAAGAGGAAGTACTCTTTGCAGAGTTGCTGGGTTGGCCGGCTTTATGTGCATGTCATTGTGTTCTGTTTCTCACCATTTAGTGTACTAAATACCACCAACCACAGACCAGTTTCACTATTTCACATTATCAGTGGGGTCAAGCTAGATAAGTATTGGCTGCCGACACTTATCAAGCTTCTACCTGTTTTTATTTTAAAAAAAAATGAGGTCAAAATTAGTCTCTGTAAGTATGAGATATTTTGGACTAAAGATTGACTGTGTCCACCTCCAGCATGCATTAGCTCCAGAATTAGATCCCCTACTTGAGGCCAACTATCGACCATTCAGAAATAAGACCTGTGTTGTGGCTCTGCTTCACATCTGACAAAGACAGAACTGCAGAATCCTTGTGATCTCACTAAGAGATGTTATGTTTAAGTGGATACATTAGGTGTGGCACTATTACAAACAAAAAAACCATCACTAACAGTTGACTTGGATAGCCTGACTCACCCTGCTTGTTTAAGCTGTGGCTACACATGATTGAGGTTCTCTGTTGGTGCAAATTTGCCTTCACAGCTCCTTTTTCCTCCCGTACTTACAAAGACTGCTAACCACCATCACCATTTTTAGCTCCATGGTCAGTTAATAGGAGCACACTGGCCTAGTTGTGATTTCACTGGAATTAGTAAGTAGTGCAGACGTTGTAGTATGTAGGGAAAAGGAAAAATAGGGAAAGAGAGATGAAAGGTCACGTCAAAGTTGAATGGAAGTTGTGATGTCAGACTTTGTGGAAATTGCAAAGTGTCTTCAGCGAGGAAATGAGACTCTTCCTTATAGTATGTGACTTCCTGTACATTGGAGTTCATCAGGAGGGTCAAGAACCACATGTCATTGTCTGTAGAGATGTGTGTGTGTTTCAATGAGTAATGTTATTTTTATTGCCATTCAGCCTTCCCTCTTACTGTCTTTCACTCTGACCACTTGGTGAGTCAGTGTTTTCTGCGCAATGGCCACAGAAATCCATCTTGGTATCCAGAGTCTACAGATATGTTCCTGGCTCTAAGCCTTTAGTTGTAATGTTGAAGGGAAAAATTATATTTGTCCGAATCTCGTCTGCAAAGAGCATAATTATGATGTTTGAATTTGCAAATAAGTGATGGATTTAAGCTAGGTTGGTACAGCTTAGTGTGTGTTTCCACTGGTTTCTCTCCCTCTATTTTCTTTTTTAAGTAAATCGCAAGTTATTTTAAGGGGAAAGCTCCCATCCATCCAGTTTTGTGACTGCAAACACGTACACCAGCTAAAAAAAAGAGGCTGGAGGGGTTGGACAGAGAGGGAGTCTTTTTGAAGCTGAGTAGGAAGTTTATGTTTGTAGAGAGTAGAGACAGAATGACGCTGTTTTGTCTTATTTTTGCATTCAAATTGTTAATTTCTTTAATGGTAATTTTTTTCATAAAATTTGGTTTGTTTCCTTCCTATTCCAGTTTCTTTCTTGTACTCCCATCTGAGAACAGACAGTTGGAAATGATCAGAAACAGACAAAGCAAACAAATTCGCGTCTCTGGAGTCCTGACATGGATGATCTGAATGTGGGACATAAATGCAGTTGCGATACAGCTGTGCTCTGCAAAAAGGGACGCGTTCGACATCAGAAATAGTTGCTGGCAGAGGCTCCTCGCCAGTGAACATGCGTTAGGATGATGACGAAGGAAAAAGTGCTCTGTTGTGTGTCTGCTCTGGTATCTCAGTGGGTGAAGCTTAACATCTGTGTGATCTGCACTGCTGGATTGTGAAGTGGTCCTTTTGTTGCACAAACACGGGCTCCTTCAGCGTTACATGGACACCACAGTGCACATCAACATTTGGTGCTCATGAAATGCTTCCCCCTCGTGCTCACAGTCTATTTTTTGTCCCAGATAGTTTTAGAAATGTGCTGTGAGATGACTTTTGTATGACACAGCTTTCAGGGCACGAGGACGAGTTACTGTCTTCTTTGATTTGTTCTTTTTTCTGACAGGTCCTTTATCCTAGCAAGATAATTAAAATATTGATTTGTCTGGGATCTAAAGTGCTTTGCTGCAGTCATACCTCGAGTATCTATCCATCACTTTCTTCGTACCTGCTTGTAATGGGCACGGTCACAGGAGGCTGGACTTTACTCCAGACTGCACCGGGCAGCAGAATTTCTCCAGCTCTTTACATTGACTCCCTAACTGCTTTTGCCATGTGTTTTTATAGATCTTCATTATCTCTCAGAGACACATACACAAATTAACCCTAATGCTTTTTGTCTGTCTGCCGGCCTTCTGCTCAGAGCCCAGGCTGACATCATCGTCCGCTTGTCATGTCCTCTTGTAAATTGCAAGGCTGCAGCGATGACCTTCCTGTGATGGATTATTGTTTACTGTAGCCTTGGTTCCTAGTAACCGTCTCGGGCCCAGCGCCGGCTCTCATTCTTCAACCCCAGTTATCACTCTGAATACCCATGACCCCATAGTCCAGGGGTGTTCAGGGGAAATCCATTTTCTCACTTTCCTAGCAACCAAACTGAACTAAAATCCGAGATACAAACCAAACTCTTGCTCAGCTGTGTGAAAGAACAGTCCAGGATTCTAGTTCACATGGTTTTAGTGTAGCACAGATCTGTAGATATTCATTATTACCCACATTTATAATCGAGTTAAGTTCGTCTTTGTTAATTGTTTCGTTTCTTCGCATTGCTTTTGCACATTTTAGCTGGTAATTGCCGTCAAGTCAGTGTGTTTTGGAGGCTGTGCTTTTTAACTGGTGGGTGTAATCCTGGGTTTAAAAGAGAATGAGACTGTTTAATCTCTTGATCTTTTGTCTTTGTTAGAATCAATTGAGGGTTAAAGAAGCGATGCACTCGTTTCCTTCCTTGCTCGTGTTTCCTCCCCTTGTCCGCCTCTGCTGCTGTTGTTGATCTTATGCTCGTGCTGCTGGTATATTTGAATCGAGCGTCCAGTTTGAATTCGACATCATGTGCATTAGTGACACAGAGCGTCTGGTCTTGGCTTCGGTTGCTGTCCAGGTGTCTGCAGCACAGACAATCTTACTCCTCTACTGAAGCCTCTCTAAAGACACCACAGTGGGTCATTTACTGCTCTGCCAAGTCCCTGAAGTAATACAATCCTCAGTAATGGTTTGCACTATGGCCGTCTCTGAGCACTTGCACACGCTGGATGATATTAGATAGCGATCTTGCGATTGTTAATAATCATATATGCCTGTTTTATTGTAGCTTGTTGTTTCATATATATAGCAATTTATGTTTGAATGAGATTAACTAGAGTTGGTAGTCAGGAGTAAACAGAATGTCACTATAATGTTTAAACTCATGTATTGATTTACTGACTCAAAGAATCAATGCGTGCATTTATTAAACAAACAGTACAGTTGATCATTTCAGTGACTAATCCTTTCTTCGGCCTCAGTCCCACTCAAGCTGTGGCCTCTCCACTTCAGCCAGACTCTCACTCATATAGCAGCATTTTCTCTTACTGTGTTTAGACCTTGAGAGTGATTTAGTATCGGATCCCATTTTAGAGCAGCGCTTTTCAGAAGGTCTGATGCTCAAAGTAAATAGTGTACATGTAAATACCATTGCTGTCATCACCACTCCTTCCACTTCCACCCTGTCTTCCTCTAACACACACATATACACATAACAACACACACACATTAAGTCCCCTGGTTGCAGGCCGTGCAAGTGCAGCAGTTTTACAGCGCTGACAGTACACTTGAGGGCTATTAGGAATGAGCTCCATCCTGCAAGTTGCCTTAAAAGGCCCGTTATCTGCCACTTGTCCTCCTATGGGATGGTGTCTGAAAATGCAGGCTGTGGTGCCTCTAGTAAACTCTTCCTTGTCCTGTTTGATACATCCAGCAGAAAGGCCTGAATTCATGAAACTCAGCTGATCACTCTGACTGTGGCAGACTGAATGTTTTCAGCTGTTAAAGCCTCCTCAGGAACAGATTGTTGCACATCCTGCGGCACACGGGCGAGAGATTAGTAGTTTGCTATTTAAGTGCCATTCTAATAGCTATTTACATGGAAAACCACCTCACTCATGCCTCCCTCTGTTTTTCCCAAGCAGGAGAGAGACGTGCGTTTCCTCCTGCTATTAAAATAGCATGATTGCATGTGGAGAAACCTGAGAAATGGATGGCATCATTATGACAGATATCAAGCCAAGTGGGTCTCAATAACTGACCTCATTTCACAGCTTGCCCTCGAATCTGATCCTCTCTGTTTCTGTCTGATGGCAGGAGAGGACTTTACAACAATGACTGATATTTAAAGGATCAATGACGGTGTGTATTTTTCATGTACACTGATCCACCTAACTCTTTGTCTGTTTACTTTTTAGCCTCACGAGTTCGATGAGTGCCGACTGGACATAAGTGTGAACGACAGTGTGTGGTACCTGAGAGCTCAGGACCCGGAGCACAGACACCAGTGGATCGACTCCATCGAGCTGCACAGGGTGAGTCACGCACACTCCAACACAGCACACAATAAACTGGGAACCCAAATCCCTGTCACATCTGCAACAAATAAGTTTAATGTAATGCCAGATTGGATTTGTGAATGCGTATGTGTTCATTGTATGCATGTGTGTGTGTGTTTCTATTAGAGTATCAGAGAGGGGAGGAGAGAGAAGGGAGGAGTCCAGGGAACAATAATCATCCCTCCACCACTGGTGCGTTTGTTAGAAAGTCTGTAGGACTCCAGGACTCACTGAGTGCTTTGTTTGTTTGTAGCACAGTTCACTGTAGTGCTAACTGTGTGTTTGTGTTTACCTGTGCACCTGTGCTGTAGTGCATAGTAAATCTCTTGCACAAGCATGTATGCTGCTTTGATAGTTTTATCGTAGTTAGATAGCTTTTGGCGCTTTACACAGAGGGCACGCTTAGCTGAAAGTTATCTTGACCTTGGACTAACAGTCAGCTCAGGGTCGAGATTATCGCTTTTCCTGCAGACATTTAACACATGGGTGACTCTGAAAGGGTCAGACTTACTGAGAATGCTGTGTGAAACACAGTCAACAGATGGCCGACAACCCTGTTTTAATGATTTTATGGGGACAATCCTGACACAATGAGGTTTACCTGCCCTTGGAAGAGTTTCAGTCAATACTGTACTCTAGTCAAGGCTTTCATGCTTTGTTGTTTGCCAAAAAATGCAGTACAAAGTGAATTTACACAAGGCTGAAATACAAGTTCAGCCTTTTAAGTGCAGCGCTGCAGGGAGAGCAAAAGAAACACCCTCTTTATCCAGTCAGAGTGTAGGACAAAGGAAGCAGGTTGCAGTCCCTGCTGTTGACAACAGAAGTGAAAGACCTACAAGACCCATTTATGGTTGTTTAGAGACAGTAACCTACTAATTAAATATGCAAATGATGTTCTGCATTGTTGTTGCAAGAAAGAATCCCATGTGTCATCTGGTTGTTGGATGTATGGCTTTGTTATTCATCCAAGCCAGAGAGGAAAGAGATTTGTCAGTGCAAAACATCAACAACACTTTTTTCACGCAGATTTGTTTGTCTGAAAGTCTTAATAAGAGGCAAACAAAGCCCAGAGTTGAGCCACAGTTGTAAATCAGTCTGACATGGTTGAGGAGAAGGCAGGCGCCGCACCTTCTATCCGCCAAAATCTGTCAAAACACATGTGTGTTCGCTCATGCTCCTTACTTTGGGAAATCCCCCCCATCCTCCCCTTTCTCTCCCCTCCTTACTCACTCATCCCACTCCCAGGGAGCCTCAGTGACTCACACCGGGCTGGAGGGACTCGGCCGTGTGCACACACACACACACATGCACTCACACCGGGCCATCACCACACCCACAATGAGTCACCTCTGAAAACTCTTCTTCCTAGAAGGCCCTGCTTCCTTTGCTAACCCATATTACTCACAGCACTCAGCAGCCCGGCGTCTCCAGGGAGACGCAGCACACTACACCCAACACTCCGGCCTTCTCTGACTTCAAGACAGTGAAGCATCTTCATATGAAAAACAACACTTGTCTCTAGGATACCATCTGAACAAACATATGCTGTCCGTTCTGCGGCGACAGTCTCATGACGTGCTTTCAGTTACGGGAGATAATCGTTTATTCAAATTTGATCAAATGTTTCCTTTGTATCCCTTGGAAACAGATGTGTGACACTCATGCAGTTGCTCAGTGTTGCCATGCTGCATACATCTTAAAAACATATCCAGGTGTGCAGGTTTTACTGTACAGGTGATAATGAGAGAAAACTCAGCAGCTGATAAATGTTTTCTGATCATTTTTTGTATTTTTTGAGTGTATTAAATAGTTACCTCTGTTGGCATGGATATTTTTTTGCTGTCATCAAACAGATTTAGCGGCCTGCATGCTAACAGTGAGACAGTGCTGTCTGTCAGTGGGGTAGCAGTATGTTGGCTAAAGGGCAAGCAGCGCTGACTGAAATCCATGTGAACGCAGGCAGAGTTACTTCTGGTCGTTGACCGACAGTTACCCCTGGCTCTCACAAATGCCAGTCACGTGCGTGCACATTTCATGCCCTCTGGTGGTTGAAATCGGAAGTGTCTCTTAAAGGGGAAACAGCTCTGCTTCTTCATTCTCCCCCCAGTATCTGTGTGTCTGTTTGTTGAACCTTTCCTCTTTGCTGTCACCCCCCGTCTATTTTGAGTGCCTGGCTGTTATGTAATGAGAGAAGGGAAGCAGTCAGGTTTACGGGAAGTCGGTCGATGTTTCAATCGCGTTGCCATGGTAACTGAAAGTGTGTCATATCATGCTGATGTTGAGGTCACTTTTTCCTGTCCCGATGATTCATTATACCATTAAGAATAGTATTATGAGGTCTCGCTTGAAAGCTATTTTTGTAGCTTCTAATAGGATAAGAACATGTTTGGATGCAACTCAAAAGTCATTTTAAAAATACAATAATTCATAATTTGCAAGGAAAGAGAAAATAATCGTGAGTTACTGAATGACTTGATGTTTAAAACAGTAAAATAAAAAGGTCAGTACTCATAAAAGCATAAAAGTAGCCTATGGAAGCATGTGAGGCACAGACTTGCGTTATTGCTTATGAGAACGCTTGAGATTGGATGAACAGCTAGAACAGATTACTTAGATCAGTTTAAGTGAAGGATTAGTTTTAATGGAGCTTTTGATCCGTGTCACTGGGTTTGCTTAATGTGTCACTGCTGAAGTGTGGCTCTTAGTTTTTGTGAGTCAGAGGCTCTTTTCTGATGCATGGCCTTGTGCTTCGGTCAGATTCACAGTTTAAATGAATACTTGTGTTGCATTTTGCTGAGGCTGCTCTGTGACAGCTTGTTTTCTCTCCCCCCCTCCTCCACCTGTGGGTTTCTCCATAGGCCGACTCTGGTTATGGCTCAGAGTCCAGTCTGCGAAGACATGGCTCCATGCTGTCTCTCACATCAGCCACCAGCGGCTACTCTGCCACCTCCACATCCTCGTTCAAGGTGAGTTTCTGGGAATTTTGTCGCTGTGGCTGAAGGAAGTCCTTGGCTCCAGTATTGTTTCTGCACACATGAGGGATTTTATGGTGTTTGCAGACACACGGGCTGTTAATTTTGTCAACACAAGCATACTTGAATGGTTGCACTGAGTTCTTAGGAAACAGAAACAAAAGTTTAATGGCTTTGTTGCTCTTTTTTTCTTTCTTCAGAAGGGTCACAGACTGAGAGAGAAGCTGGCAGAGATGGAGACCTTCAGAGACATCTTGTGCAGGCAGGTGGACACGCTTCAGAAATACTTTGACGGCTGCGCAGACGCCGTGTCGAAGGACGAGCTGCAGAGGGACAAAAGTAAGACCCACCAACACCCACAGTCCCACCAACCAGCTCTTTTCTGCTCTGGAGGATCTGATACTGATGTTTTTAGGGGTTTATTTTGGAAAAGAATTGAAGATTATTTAAAGTCAAATTTCTAAGTTTGTTCCGAAGCTGACAATGAATCAAATGGCCGAGATGTTTAAAAATTATTGCCGTATTTATTACTGAACTGCTTCAGTCAACATTTACTGTATCCAGTTTCTCCAAAATAAGGATTTGATGCTTTTCTTCATCATATGTGATAAAAAAATGCATGTTTCTTTTCTGGACTGTTGGTCCTTTAAAACAATTTGAAGAAAACACATGCGAGAGATTATTCTGAGCATTTTTCACCACTTTGAGGCATTTTAACAACTATAAAACTAATATCAGAAAAGTAAGAATTGACCATGTAATAATGTAAATAATTACCTGAAGCGAGGTTATTTTATCAGTTGCAATGTGTGGACATGAGAGAACAGTTCAGTGTTACAAAAAATTGTGTTAAAAGAAATTAATTGAATTAAAATTGGTGGAAAAAACTTCTCACAGGGCTCTGGTTTGCCCATGGAAATATTTAGCTTGTATATTTCATACATAGATAATAAAATACTTGAAATTTAGAGGAAACATATGTTGAATTTCATATGGAAAATGTGTGTGTGTGTGTGTGTGTGTGTGTGTGTGTGTGTGTGTGTGTTGTGAGTCAGACAGCAGTTATTCCACAGGCCCCCTCAGCCTCAGCCCATCTTGGCTGGCTGAACATTTGCTGATGGCAGCCTGCACTGGGCGCCTGTGGATGACCACAGTGTATGAAGCCCTGCTTTTGTTCTCCTCACCTCCCTCTCTCCCCTCGCTCGCTCTCTCTCTCTTTCTCTCTCACCCTCTGTCCATTCTGAAGATGAAACCAGACCATTGTCATGTTGTCCAGCACAGCAGCGTTCTGTCAGTCTGGTCTGCTGTTACTTAAGTTGTGAATGGGCCACAAGGCGTCACCCTGCCTGGAGCTCAGGTCCACCCTCAGGAGGGTTCATGAGAAAAGGCTCATGTGGAGCAGCTACCTGTTAGGTGTTTTGTTTGTCTTCTCTCCTCTGAAACAGTCTGTATCTCTTTGTTTCAGTCGTGGAGGATGATGAAGATGACTTCCCCAACACGCGTACAGATGGAGAGTTTCTGCACAACAACAATGGCAGCAAAGAAAAATGTGAGTACTGCAGGATTCCTGCTGAAAACTACCCTAACTTTAAATACTCGTCGCTAAAAGGGCAACAAACACCTTTTATATTTTCTTTATAAAAACCTAACACTCATAAATGTATTTAAGCTGCATAATCAGAACTGAGTGGATGTGGTTTGAAGAAATTCAGAAACAATTCAACAACTGGCTTCATGTTTTGACTAAAGACTGAAATCTAAAAGCGACGAGGCCTTTTGGAATCGTCTTCTGTCAGCAATAAATAATAATGAATAATGCAGAAGAGTTTTAAAAAGCTCCTGAACACTCACCTGTTTTGTGAGCACTTTGTGTCCTAATGTGTTGCAGATTCTTTTTCACTACAACCTTTATGCAATAATGTTTTTAATTAGCTGTTTTCTGCTGTTTCTCCTGTGACGGATCTCCTCTTGTTGTAATGTGTATTTTCTAGTAGCTTTTTGTGTAAAGTTCACCTATTTTCCTCTAAATGTTGCATAATCTCAGTGCTGACTTATATGTTAGATCACAAATTTGCTGTTTTGCCCTCTGACATTAGACTTGCAGAAACCATTTTGTTCAGGACAGTGAAGCACCATCAGTCTGTTTGTCACAAGCAGCATTTGTTTAAGTCGCCTTGCTCCTCCTTTGTGCAGTGTTTCAGTCCTCCAGTCCCAAGGAAATCAATGGCATAGACTTTAAGGGCGAGGCCATCACATTCAAGGCCACCACAGCTGGGATCTTGGCCACTTTGTCCCACTGTATCGATCTAATGGTGAAGAGAGAAGACAGCTGGCAAAAGAGACTGGATAAGGTCTGTAACACTGGATCTAATGAGCCGCTTTCATCTGCGGCCTCACAGGAGGCCTGTGAGGCATGAATATCATTTCAAAGACAGATTCCTCAGATTATTTTCCTTAGTTTGACCCCTAAATTGTGACTTTTTAATGACTCTGGACGTCTGTGTTTGTAGGAGATGGAGAAGAGGCGAAGAATAGAGGAAAGTTATAAATCAGCCCTCAATGAGCTGAAGAAGAAGTCTCACTTTGGAGGTCCAGATTATGAGGTGAAGCGTCAAACAAAACTCAGCCAAGATGCAACATGAATTCATGGATGTGAGAACTTTTTCAGTAACGTTTCCTCTCCACTTTAACTGACAGGAGGGTCCAAACAGCCTCATTAACGAGGATGAGTTTTTCGACGCAGTTGAAGCTGCTCTGGACAGGCAGGACAAAATAGAAGAACAGGTGAGCAAAAGATCAGAGACAGAATTTGATGAGACACCTGAAACTGCAAAGATGATGCCATAAGACATTTTTAAGATAATTAACAAAAAGTAGTGAAATAAAGTAGTTTTTAGCTGAACTTCCTGATTTGAATTCTGTCTGTTTGTGTCCAGTCTCAGACTGAGAAGACGAGGATCCTGAGGTCCAGCCCGGTTCCTTCTGGAGATGTTTATTCCAGCACTGGAACTCACAGATTCTCTGACAAGGTTCGTTTGTTCTTTTCTTCTCTAAAACCGTCCGAAACTTCACAGCTGCTGTCATCATTCCACCTGTTCCACCTCCACTTCTTCCTCTTCCTTATTTCTCTCATTTCACTGTTGTTGTTTTTTTCAAGTTTCACTTCTCACATCCTTTTTTTTTGTAACTTTTTATCTTCCTGTCCATCAGTTGTTCTTACCCATCATGCCCTCCATTCTCATCCTCCCTGTAGCCTTGTAGTCAGTCCTCCCCTGCTCTGATAGTCATGGCCCCTCCTCACGATGTCCACAGATTCAGCACAGAGGTAACTTCACGCTAAGGCTCAGTCAGCCCCCCCACCCCCTCCTCTAAGTTCCACCTGTCTAGACTGAACACAGTGTTCGCATGACCTTTGTAACTGTGTGAGCTTAACCACGAACGCACCATAAGACCCTTCGCCTCTGCAAAGCTGCATGACGCATGAGCTCCAGCGTTGTTGTTGTGTGAAATAACAATAGTTAATGTTTGAAGCGACGCTGCTGCCACGTTGTGTAACACAAAGTTCAGCGTTGTTCTGCTCCGTCCCTCAAAGCTTCAGTGTTCATTTACAAACCTGATTCGACTCAGTCACATATTTTTCTGATTGATTTTTTTTTTGTTCATTTTTTAAAGTCTGAGCGGCTCGACGTCTCAGTTTGGTTCTCATGAGTGAAATTTCGGTCTCATCGTCAAGAAGTCCACAAAGAGCAGCACAGTGACTCACAAACCACACAGTGTTTTTGCAGCGTCACGCAGAGGAGAAGCACCAGAGCACGAATCTGAAACAAAGAAAACAAATATATAAAGAAAATACAGACTTTACATCCACATCAACGACGTCCTGTTAAACTTCACATAAAACTTTGTCTAAATGTCTGTTGTCCTGCCTGTTTTTGTCGTTTTTCGCATCTGCTTTGTTGTTGCTTTTTGTCTGATTTCAGTTGGATTTTGGTGCATGTAGTTCTTTTATCTTTGCAGGTTTTTATATTCGGCTGCTTTACAATCTTTAGTTTAAGTCCATTTATCCATCTTTTTCATAATAAAAATACCTTTTGTCACAGTTTTTCATTTACAGTGGTTAGTTTGGAGTTTGAGTTTTATTTAAGATGTGTAAAAGGTCATTATTAGGTCATATAGCAACATTATTTTAGATTGTTTTTGTTAAAAATTAACTCAGTTTTCCTCAGAGGAGGTCACATTAGCAGGTCCGTCGGTTGCAGCTTCAGTCGTCTCTGTCTGCTTCTCTGTGCACAGCGCCTCCGTCAGGTCGAGCTGATATCTGAGGAGCTTTTCTTTTTTTAACCCGTCTCACTTTATCAACATCACATCCTCTGTCCGCCGCTGGCCTTGTGTTATAGGTGGAGGAGATGGTGAAGAATCACATGACCTACTCCCTGCAGGATGTGGGTGGAGATGCCAACTGGCAGCTGGTTGTAGAGGAAGGAGAAATGAAGGTACGAGGAGGATTTTTAAACTTTACTGAACCACTTTGTTTCACTGAAACCCACTCAGAACCTACAATAAAACATCTGATGATGAAATGATTTGACTTGTGTTGTGTGTGCAGGTTTACAGGAGGGAGGTGGAGGAGAACGGGATCGTTTTGGACCCTCTGAAGGCCACACACTCGGTGAAGGGGGTGACCGGTCACGAGGTCTGTCACTACTTCTGGGACACGGCGTACAGAAACGACTGGGAGAGTACGTGTCTCCACTCTGGATCAGTTCAAGAAACAAATCCTTCTGATTTAAACAGCTTCATTTTAAAAGTCTCCTCTGTTCTCTGCCTCTTTCAGCCACCATCGAAAACTTCAACGTCGTGGAGACGCTGTCAGACAACGCAGTTATTATCTATCAAACACACAAGGTAAGAAACACACACACAAAAACAAACAAACATTATAATAAACTGCTTTGTTTTAGTCACTTTTGTTCCAGAATGTGTTGAATCTGAGGTGATGACTGTTACCTGTGTTGCAGCGGGTGTGGCCTGCGTCTCAGAGGGATGTGCTCTACCTGTCCGCCATGAGGAAGATCCTGGCCAACAATGAGAACGACCCCGACACCTGGCTGGTCTGCAACTTCTCCGTGGACCACGACGACGCTCAGGTGAGTCAGCCGTCAGGATTTAACGAGCTTCTGATGGTTATAATGCAGCTGATCGTAATAAATCTGTGTCCCGTCGTCCCGCAGCCGTCCAGCAGGTGCGTTCGTGCCAAAATCAACATCGCCATGATCTGTCAGACCCTCGTCAGCCCACCAGAGGGCGACAAAGAGATCAGCAGAGACAACATCACCTGTAAAATCACCTACGTCGCCAATGGTGCGTCCATCTTTACTTTAATCTGTGACCACAGTTTATGTTTAACATCAGAGACCTGCAGGTATTAAATTGTTGTGTTTGTATTGAAATATTTGTGACATGAACTCAGTAGAAACGTCACAGAGAAACTGATTAGAAGCAGCAGCTCATGTGGTGTCACATGCAACCGCTGGTGCTGCAGGAGATGATGATGATGATGATGAGATGATGACGTCCGTCTTTCTGCTCAGTAAAGTTGGTGTCCTCTCTCTGTGTGTGTGTGTGTGTGTGTGTGTGTGTGTGCAGTGAATCCGGGCGGCTGGGCTCCTGCCTCCGTGCTCAGAGCCGTGGCTAAGAGGGAGTATCCCAAGTTCCTGAAGCGCTTCACCTCCTACGTTCAGGAGAAAACTGCTGGCAAATCCATCTTGTTCTGAGGCTCACAGGTGCTTTTCATCTTCTCATCTGTCACTTTTTAAATCTGCGATTCAAAGCGTAAAAAACGACAAACTGAAGCTTCTCTTTCTTCACAGCGTCGACGCATCAGGACAGAACTGCACATGAGACCTGGAGGACGTTCAGACCGACTGCTGCTCTGCTGCCGAGACCAGACAAGCTCCTCACTGACCCCCCCCCTCCTGGTTTACATGTTCAACTTAGTTTCAGTACAAAAAGGCTCTGAATGGCGCCCTCTGGTGGCTGCATTTGAACATCCTCCAGACAGCCTGTTACTCCTATGAACAAATAACCTTTAATTAGTTAAAGTCATAATTTATCTTAATCATTTCAAGACAAATTGCCCGTCATGATTTAATTAACGACACGTTAAACTGCTGTAAGTCTACACGAGATTGTTTGTCGTGTCATCAGAAACTTCCCTCAGTGTTTGCTTTGTGTGGAGATGACTCAGTCTGGGCTCGGTCTTCCTTCTTCTCCATGAAAGTTCCTGCAGCAGCTCCTGTCGATGCTCCTGTAGAGCGCCGGCGTGTCGGAGTAGCCGGCGTGTCGGCCGTGTCTCTTTTCTTACAGATATATTAATATATAAATGTACGTATGTTCTATAAGAGGTTTGTAAAAAAAAACACAAAAAAGAACCAGATCTTTGCTAATAGACTGAAATATTTTATTCTTGCCATTTATAGTTCCTATTTTGTGTTGATTTTTTTCATATTTAGTCATTTCCTAACTTTTCTTTTTAAGCTGCTAACTTTTGCTAGTAAAACATTATCAATCAATAATTTAAGATGAAGTTTCATCTTGTTCGTATTAAGTCCAGAGGGCCATAACCAACTCGTGACCCCGATGATGTAAAACTTGAGCTTCCTGACTCCGTCTCTCTCATGAAAACACCTTCGGTCGGTGCCGATGGAGCGACAGGTTGATGGAAGTTTGTCAAATATTTAATGTACAAAAAAAAGAGTTCATGTACATTATTTTGCTCGGCTTTATATTTGTGTCATTGTACGATGTTAAAGTGTCATAGCACATATTTCGAATGTTGTAAATAGCGTCACAAACATTTCTCTGAAGGTCTGAACATCCAGTGGAGCCCAGATGCCTTAGTGTTCAACTCAAAGGAAAACACAGTGACAGATGTGATGAAACGCTGATGCTGGTGAAACCTCTAGTGAAGTGCCTCATGGCTTTATCAACCCCTCTTATCATCATCACCTTTTCTCCTTCAGGTGTGAGTTTAAAATTTAACCTGCGGTGTTTTTTTTCTGAATGAAAAATCCAGGTGTCAGTTTGTTTGTTTCCCCACAGAAGGTGAGCAGGATGTTACGTTTAAAGTCGTAGAATTACTGAGACTTGAGGTTCATTTCCGTTAAATCTCAGTGTGAGTTTTCGCTGCGTCAGCCCGTCGGTGTGCCTGGTGTTTTGTTACATGTGCTGTGAACTCGCAGTAAAAGGACTCGCACCATGTTTTGTTACCACAGTTCAGTTTCTGGGTCGTATTTAAACTCTGAAGTTGTTACTGAAACACATGCAGAGCTGAAGTTCAGTCCGGATCGACTCTGTTTAAATATTTGAGTTGATTCTTAAAGGATTTGTGTTCTTTAAGTTTCTCACAGGACTTTTTTTTGCTCGTCCGTGTACTTTTTCCAAAAACAGGTAATTCAGGACTTTGCAGTTTTTCCGTTGACTGAAGCTGAAATGAAACGGAAACAAAACCCTTTTAAAAGGGAAGTTTTTCAAACGTTCACAATGTGGTTAAAGTTCTCTTCACCTTCTTCGTCTTTCACACAGTACTTTCCGGAAGTAAAGCATCTGTACTTCTACCTGCTTCTCTGTAGTTTTTCCATCTGTGAACAGCACAAATACTTTTTCTTGGGTCAAATGAACGATGAAAGATTTGTAGCAGTTTTACGTCTCCACTCGTTTTTTTTTTCCAGCTTACAGCAGAAACCAGGTGATGCTCAGCAGATCTTTCTAACACAAAGTTGTTGTTGTTAAAACTGAATGTAATTAGAAGAAAAAAAAACAGTTTTTGTAAATAATTTGTTCATACTAACGCTGTGGGATCAACTTACAAATGTACTGTGACGGCGTCGCGCTTCTCCCGGCCTGTTTTCAACATGAAATAAACACAAGTTCATTCTTCAACCTTCACGTCTGGATCCGTTTGTTCATTTTACAAAGAAACACAAGTGAAACATGGAGAAGGAACACTGTCGTTTTTATTTTTTTTTAAATAAAACAGAACAATCCTCTGAAAAGAACAGCTTAAAATTGATTACTCTATCTAGGACAGGCTACGCTTCATCTTCTCAGAGACAGAGTGTCTGTAAGGCCACTTCTGAGCGTCACTGCTTTCTGACAAGAACGACATGAGAACCTGCAGTTTCTGAAGTCAAAAGTGCCTGAAATCCATCCTTCCATCACGCTAACAAACCCTCCACTCAGTCCAAACATGAAATATTGTACCATACAAGTTTATTATATCAGTTAGTTAGTTGATTATGGCTTTGATTTTCCAGTTTACACAATCGTCTCGACACAAAGAAGCAACCTGCTGTCGACGCTTTAACAGGAACCTGTCAGCAGGAGCTTTTTCTGTCTGGAAACCAGCAGCCACAGTCATCCTACAGTATACACAGTATACAGTAGCACCTTAATTCACCAGGAGTCCGTGCAAGTGATATCTGACAACACTGATTAGTTACAACACACATTCAGGCGGAAAAGTTGGCGTTTTTTTGTTAGTAAAAGTCCCATGGAGCAGCGAGAGCAGGGAGAGCGTTGTCTCAAGCGAGCTTTGGCAAAGGCAGAGATGAATTTCTCAGAGAAAATCAGACGTTAGCGCCGTCTGAAGATCTCACGTCATGCAGTTTATTTGGACAACCGGAGAAGAATCAGCATGGAGGTCGTGTCTCTTCATTCAACGACGGGAGAAGCAGTTTCGCTTTCGGCCTTACGACTCTTCAGAGGCACAGGAAGCTCGAGCGAGACTTTTACCAAATCCAAACCCATCAATAATTCACAGTTGTCTGAAAGATCAGTGCCAATAACGTTAAAGGTTTCCCAGAACACCAGTGCAACATTCAGCTGCAGACAAAACGGCGTAAATAAATAACATCTCAACCCAAAAACAAAAAGTCTTTAATGCAGTCAGTCGGCCACAAACGAAGCACGCACACGACGGCGGCAGTGGTCTTCAGCGTGAGTTCAGCCTCATTATTCAAGGCGACCACGACTCACACGACCCGTCACAGCCACGCCATCAGGAGACGATTGACTCCTCTCAGTTCTCACCGCCTGAGAGCTCGTCCGGTCCGTCAGACTCCGGAGTCGACGGTTAAACGTCACGCAGCCGCCTCCGACTTCGGCGAAGGAGTTTCTGACAGGTTCGCTTTCGATCTGAGGGCAAGAAACGCATCAGTGTCAGCAGGCAGAGGGAGAAAAGTCAAATCTACACACAGAAGAGACCACCTGTTAAATATCTCACCTGTTGTGGGTCATGTGACTCTTGACGAGGTGACCGGCGGCCAGGGCGGCCATCAGGGAGAGCTCTCCCGCCAACACGGTGGCACAGACCACGCGGGCCAGCTGCCGGGCGTTATCACCGGGGTCGCTGCAGCTCGTTCCCTGGACGCCGAGCATCTGGAGACGAAGACGAAGCTTTTACATCAGCAAAACATCACAAGACTGGAGCGACCAATCAGAGGAGGCGGATCATTTCCTGTGTGTTTCTGGCTGCAGCTGATTATTAAACCTGATTCATAAACTCCCTGCAGCATCATCCACATTTTTTTTCATACTTTAGTCGTTTTTTAAAGTATATAAAAGGAAAAAAAGAGCTCTCTACTGCATATGCACATTCTTATTGGCTCCTTGTAAATATATTTATATAATTTACTGTTATTTCTATTTTTTTTATCTGTATTTTGCACCACCAGAGTTTGTCTTTTAAATTTCGTTGTACATTGTGTATGATGACGATATTCTATTCTATTCTAAAAAGAGAAAAAACATAATAAAACAGCACAAATAAGCAAAAGAAAATAAGCACAATGATGACAGTTTTACAATTTAAGAAACAGGGTTCGTTAACTGTTCAGTCCTTTTTGTTTGATTTGTCCGTGTTCCTTTAAATCACTCCTTTCCCCTCCAACTCCATAACATACCGTAAATACCATAAAGCTGTACAGTAAGAGAGAGAGCGTACGTCACTTTAAGATGTTGGAGGCAACCTGTTCAAGGTGAGCTGTCCGTTTCCTCCAGCACTTATTAAATTCGTCCCTACAAATATTCATGGAAAGTGTTATCTTCTTCATGTGTTTCCTTCACGATTCTGATCCATTCCTCTTTCGATCGGGGCTCTTTTGCTACCCATCTCCTTGTTATGGCTTTTTTTACTGGCTGCTAACTTTATTTTAACCAAATATTTGCAGTAACATTGATCGAGGGGAGATATTACTGAGATAAATTGTGCAAAAATTGTATTTAATCTCAAAGTCTAATATTGATTTAATTTCCTCCACCTCCTGTGTAGAGCTGTACTGTATAATTGGGAAATCCCAAAAAACATGAAACTAACCCGCCTGGGAGTTTCCACTCTCTCTCCAGCACCGTCCTTAACTTGTCTGACCTTTCTGAAATTGTTTAATTTTTGGAGTTATAAAAAAATCTAATTATATTTTTCCATGTAAAACCCCTCCAATGACCAGAGCCTGAAGTATTCACTTGAGTTTGACAAATGTTTAAATATTCCTCTTCTGAGATCGTTGTTTTGGCTTCTTTTTCTCAGTGTGGAAAATCCACCGTGTGACTGTAAACAGGAATAAATTCTGCTAACCAGTTTTCAGTTTAATTTAGATTTATATTAGAGCAGTCAGTCGATTAAAATTTTTTAATCGCGATTAATCGCATTAGTGTCCTGAGTTAACGTGCGATTAATCGCAAATTAATAGCAATTTTTTACCCTACTCTATATGTAACTTAACAAGATATTTATTGCATTTCTTATACTCTAGGAAAAATTGGAGAGG
>JAQMCX010000027.1:14081447-14092313 GCA_029814765.1 Acanthurus leucopareius | reverse complement strand
TGCTCTTCCGATCTAAGATGATTCTCGCGAGACTAGACACAACTGTGAAGACCATAGACTGTCAGTGCATTTTTTTTTTAAATCAGTATTTTGAGGAATTGATATAATTTTCTATGCTTTTATCATTTTTTTAATATAAAAAATGATGGATTTATCATGTTTAACATATAGCATTATGTGGGTTTAGAATTTATTTGGCGTAAAGGAGTGGAGGCTCAATACAAATTGCTACCATGTTATTTATGGATGGACATTTGCAATTCAAATGTTAAAATGTCACCTTTCAGTACAATTCTACCCTCCTTTGCATCGAAATTATTTCTGTTTAACAAAGACTGTAACACAGTTATTTAAAATTATCCTATTAAACTTGTCAGTGCAGTTTCATATCTTTGCATATACAGGCCTGTGTAGCAAATTCACTGAGAAATTTGATTATTGATCCAGTTTATATGGACTGTTTCTATCATGCAGCTTTGTTGTGCACAGAATTTTCATATTTTATACTTATGCGAAACCCTGTCTGTTTGTTTCATCGCAGAGGACTATTATACTCTGTGCTTTTTATGGTGTGTTAGCATGTAGATCCTCTCTTATTTTGAATAAAGCAAATCAGGATACAAGGATACAAGGGAGTTATTAAGGAAGTTATTAAAAAATTAGACATGTTCAGTTGTTGTGGCTGTAAAGTAGATGATGTTGCTCAGTAAAATGGTTCCACAGTAGAGACTTTAAAAAGTTTTATTGCTCTTGTTCCTCATACAACACAAAACAAAACACTGGATTTCTCCATGCCGTCCTCTCTGAGTCAGTGTGTATTCTTCCGTTTTCTGGTATTTAACACAGTTATGCTCTGCTTTATCTGCACAGTGTCAATATTTACTTTGCCTTTATGTCTCGGCTTATCTACTTACCTGACCAAATTATGCTACACGCCTGTTGTGTGACCTCACAGAGACACAGACAGACTTCAGACGCAGTTTTATGAAAAGTTTATTTTGTATTTGAGGCGAAAAAAAATATGTTTTCTTCTCTTTATTTAAATTTTTTTTAATTATATCTGCCAGTGGATGAAGATCC
Source organism: Acanthurus leucopareius (assembly GCA_029814765.1). NCBI lineage: Eukaryota > Metazoa > Chordata > Actinopteri > Acanthuriformes > Acanthuridae > Acanthurus > Acanthurus leucopareius. The sequence continues at coordinate 14,091,233 of JAQMCX010000027.1, read as the reverse complement.
CTGCACCCGACACCAGCTTCAGCGGGATTTCTGCTCATGATCAACACTGTCTGTGCACTAAAAACATATTCCACTCACTATTTAAGTTTCTGGACATCATCTGCTGTGAAGGGTGTGTGTGTGTGAAACGGTGACATTTGGTTGCATATCAATACACAGAATCAGCTCAGTTTGTGATTCAGCAGTTTTCTGCAACAGCAACTGTAAAATACTTCATTTCCTGATTTTGTGTTGCTTGTTTTTCTCCTGTCTGAAAGTCTCTCCTCCATCCTTCTGCAGTCTGTCTGGACTTCTTCAGCTCTCTGCTCTCCTTCCTGGCTGAGGAAGTAAAGGCATTATTCCTTTAAACAGATAGTAAATATCAAATGTGCAGTACATCTAAGCAAATCTGAGAAAAACACACTTCTATGGATGTTGAAATGTTTAGCAGACGCTGGGAGCGACCCACTGCAGCGACAACAGAGATTCTTGTGTTTTTCTGACTCAATAAGCTGCTTAAAGTTCTCAAACTGCAGATTCCCCACAAAGAACCTTCACATTGATTTATGGGAAGATAAATATATGCAGAACAGGATTAAAAGGCTCTGGGTGTTTCGTCACACTGTAAATATTGGATAAATACGAACTGGTCCAACTCATCAAACCCTGTCAGCCGGAGCTCGTTGGTCACATGCTGGTCTGGAAGTGAACGTTGGAGCCTGCACATGTTGAACTTGTGTAAGTGGCTTTTATTAAACATTGCATGATGGTATCCATTATGAGCAGCTGCCCCACCCTCTCTCCTTGTTGCTACACATGTTTTCCAAGATTATTGGGAACAAACTTATCTGATCCAAGAGGGAAAATCACTTACTCGCTTCTTTTCTTGCTTCTGTGACTCAGCGCTTAAAAGGAGAAAACAGTCATTTTCCAGACTCTTTAAGTTGAAGTAAAGTTTCTATAAGTCGGTGTGAAGTAATGTGAGGTATCATAACTGATCTCAGACCAGTACAAGCTGAGTCAACGACTCTTGTGCTTGTGGTTTCCTTTTCATGTTGGTACTGGGTGTCCAGATACATGCAACAATGATGTTATCACAAACACAAACACCTTTCACTCCAAGTGGCCAAATCTGCTATAAAAAGCCGGAGTCACACACCCCCCGCACCCTGGACCCGGGTACCACACCTCACCAAAACCTTCTGCAGTAATTTTCCATAATCTGAGAACACGACCGACATGAATTATCTTCAGTAAATGTGCAGGGTGTGTAAAACAGCAGCGGCACACATCTTTTCCACCCGTTTCTGTGGACTTTGAACAGAGTTCATGTGTGAATGTGGCTGCAGGGAGAAGCAGTGGATGCGAGGGGGGGGGCTGAGGAGGCCGAACGCACAGGATCCAGATTTCTTTTTTTCCTGCTGTGCCTCTGAAGCCAGCAGAACCAGTTTGAAATGTTGAAATGCAGCTTTTGAATCAGTTCCCACAACCACAATGTCATTTGTGTCGTTTTTTTTTTTTTTAATTTCACTCAGGAACAAAAGTGTTAATGAGTTCAGACATTTTCTGGTGGATCTCTGAACCGTCTGAGTCCTTTCCGTGTCCAGACAGAACAGCCCAGCATCAGGGAGGTGATGTCTCCGGTGTGGATGTTTCCTGTGTGTTTAACATTGTTCCTGAACAATGCCTCGGTGGTTCAAATTTTGATGCCAGAGTTTCACTTCACTGACGGACCATTGTGTGTTTTCATGTCAGTAACAGGAATGCCGCCCTGCCAGAAAACCTTTTGAGCCTTTACTGCCACAGTTGAGTTGACTCTTTGCTTCTCTCTCTCTCTTTTCTTTGAGTGTTTTCAGATGACTCCAGCCACGGGGTTTTAATTCACTCCCTTTAATCAGCTGCAGGGATATCTGCCTGAACATCTCTGTAATTTGCGCGCAGCTCCGCGTCTCCATCCGCGCCCTTCAGTCGCTCTCACAACGCGCTGCGTGTCAGTGCGGACTTTGGAATCGAAAATTACATTTTGATTTGCGGTTTAATACTTATTAGCGCAGTTTTTTGTCGCCTCACCGAGCCACTCCCACTTTTTGGGGGGAGTCTGTTTGCCAAAGCGCGGCGCTGTTGGCCCCGCACGGACGCACGGGCTGCTGCTCTGATCATTGTACTTTTTTAGTTATGCTTCTCTGGGATCATGAGCCGAAATTCACGAAGAGCTGGATGAAGTTTGCGCCATCAGTTGATGCGCAAAAGTGGAGCTGCAGGAGATAAATGTCCTCCCATGTTTCCCCGGACATCGGTGAGTTCCCACCAAAGTTCCTGCACGAGGAAACGAATTATTCACACGTGTTATATGATTTATATTTAGAAAAGTGTAAATGAAACTTTAATTACTTCTCATTTTTACAACTTAAAGGGTGTGACTCGGTGTAAGGGCGTTTGACTGACCGGCACCGGCGCGCGGAGCAAGGTGAGCATGATGTGTTTAAGGACAGCCACAGGTAACTGTAATTATAAACCGCTTTAAATGTGTAAATAATGTGAAGTTTCTGAAGGCAGCAGTGTGGGAAGTTACTTAAACACACAAAAACAATCACTTCACAAGTAAAAACTCATAAAAAATCATTTCTTTATCTGTTGGGAACCTTTTTCTGGTTTTATGTTGCTACTTTATGAGCTGCTAAGCGACAAAGAGTTTGGAGAAAGATGGGATAAAGACTCTCATTACGTTTTTTAAACTGTGCTGGGAATTATTTCATTCACTACCAACCTACAGCCCACTGATGCGGTGAAAGAGGATGAGAGAAATGCGTAGTTCCTGAAAATAGTTAGTAAATTTGGGTTTCTATAGCAAAGAGAGTCAGACACAAGCACTCAGCGCTCCTCCTCGTTGTTATGGAGTATTGATAAGGTTCCCACAGATCGATTCCACGTCAGGGAGGGCAAAGAAAACAAACGCTGGTGAACTTCATCACATGTCATCGATGACTCGCTGAGTCATTTCATACTTTCCAAACTCTGCAGGAGCTCTGAAGCTTCTAACGACCCAAACACGCATTTCAAAACTGAACAGACCTGATGCCAAAACACTCAGGAAACGCCATGCAAAACGTCACCATGGCAACCCCGTAACAACAGCTCCGGGATCAGGTGCGCACACCTGAGACCCCTCACACGTGGTCACGCTCATATCAGAGGCGGTTCTCGGTCGTGTGTTTTTATCCTTTAAATACTCAGACTGTTGAGCTCTTGTTCTCCAATTTCACCTCTTCTCTCCTTTTGCAGCGTTAGATTACTTTACTTTAATACAAACTACAGTGGAGTTTTGTTATTAACCTCATCCTTCCTTTTGTAATCTGAGTACTTTTCGATTACTTCAATATCAAATAGAAAATATGGCACCTTTTTGGATTTTTTCTACACAAATTAAACTGGATAGTCACAGTGAAACTGTCAGGACTGGAGCTCCTTGAACCCTCCATCTTGACTCCTATTCACCACAAGGTGGCGCACTTGTCAAACAAACTTTAAATGTCAGAGAGGCTTTTCAGGAGTTAACACAGCTTTATTTGTTATGAATTAAAGCTTTTCTTCTAAAATTGCTATATTTTAAAGACAAATTAAAATTTAATCAAGTATTAATGTAATCAGATTACATATTTTTCCAATGTAATCAAGGGTGATTGTGGTCACTCCCTTTTATTTTTCAAGCTAGTTGTGTAATCCTAATTAAATGTAACCCATTACTACCCCAACCCACATGAAAGTGTAAGCGTGCATTGTAACTAAAAATAATTCACTGGAAATCAGGAAGTAATCGACCGCAAGTGAGAAAATGAAAAATGGAAGTTCACTTTCAAACTCTGATAGTTTTCTCTGCTGTTTATGACTTAAACACATGTAAAAAAAACAAGGGTTGTCTGAATAATCTTCTCTAAAAATATCCTCATAATTTTTTCATTTGTGTAACAGATTGAACAAGTTTTACTGGATGAAAATGATGTTTTGCCAGGATAAATGTAAGATTCTTCATAAACAGGAAAAAAGGGTCGGGTAGATAAAAAAAGAAATTTAAAGGCCTTCAGCACTTCAGTGTCTTGTGGCCAAAACAAGTATTTCAAAATCAAACATCAACAAAACAAAACAAAAAAAAATCCTCCTGCCAAACCTTTTTCCTGTTCCTGAGGGGGAATTCTTGGATTTCAAAACTTGACCCTTCAATCAAACCCTCTTTGTTTAAAAGGAAATCCTGGTTTCTTTAACACAAAATCTATTCAAGGGTTTATCTACTAAAACAACTACGAAACTTCTGCAAAGAACCAGTCATATACACACCAAAACATGTTAAAAAAGGGGGGGATAGGTTAAAAAAATACAAAAAAATTGGAAAATAGATAATTTTTTTTAACTAAATTATCTTCAAGACTTCAGCAGAATCAAGTCTGTTGTTGTAGGCTGCAATCCTAAATTTTATATTTAGGTCACTGGTCTCACCAAACCACACCTATTGGTTCCAACCATTGTGTTGTTAAAAAAAAAGCAGAGTTAGTTTAGTTTTCTTCTCCCACTCACCATTATTCTCTCACGACAGGATGAAGGTCAGATGTTCATGGCCGAGGCCGGGCAGAAAAGTCCTTCCTTCCGTCCTGTTGCTGTCGATTTTATGTGTCCTGCTGATAATCAACATGAAGTACAGCTTCATCACTGGATTTTCACTCTCACCAGAAGCTTGGGATCACATTCCAACAGTCCACAAATACAGAATTAACTGTGATCTTATATATGACATGGACCCTGTGGAGGTGGGTAGATCTCTGATCATCAGGAGGAAGCAGGTTGTGAAGGACACGGATGAAAGTCTGGTCAAACTCACCTCAGACTGCACGTTTTTCATCCAAACCAGAGGTTATAACGACGTGTGTGCTACAGATGAGGAGAGAGACTTTCCTCTTGCTTACTCTCTGGTTGTTCATAAATCTGCATGGATGGTAGAGAGACTCATCAAGGCTCTGTACTCGCCCAGTAACATCTACTGCATTCATTATGATCAGAAGTCCTCAGCTGGGTTCATCTCAGCCATGGAGGGCATAGCTCGCTGTTTGCCCAACGTCTTCATCGCCTCCCAGCGAGAGTCCGTCATTTACGCGAGCATCAGTCGATTGAAAGCTGATCTCCACTGCCTGGCTGACCTTTTGAGGTCCGAGGTCAAGTGGAGGTACGTCATCAACCTCTGCGGTCAGGATTTCCCCCTCAGATCCAACATCGAGCTGGTGTCAGAGCTGAAAAGGCTGAATGGATCTAACATGCTGGAGACGAGCCGACCCACTCAGGTTAAGAAGGAAAGGTTCACCTTCCACTACGAGCTGAGAGACGCCAGCTTTGAGTATCAGAAGCTGCCGGTGAGGACGGAGCAGAAGAAGATGCCGCCGCCACATGACATCGAGGTGTTCTCCGGAAACGCCTACTTCATCCTGTCACGCAGCTTTATTGAATTCATGGATTACTCGGATGTGGTGAAAGACTTCCTGGCCTGGTCAGAGGACACGTACTCCCCGGACGAACACTTCTGGGCCACGCTTGTGCGACTGAAAGGTGTTCCAGGTGAGGTGCCCAGATCCCAGCCTGACATCACTGACGTGATGAGTAAGACCAGGCTGGTGAAGTGGCAGTACCTGGAGCCGCACCTGTACCCAAAATGCACAGGGGACCACGTCCGCAGCGTTTGCATTTACGGCGCTGCGGAGTTGCGTTGGTTACTCAACTACGGTCACTGGTTTGCCAATAAGTTTGACCCCAACGTGGATCCAGTTGTCATTCAGTGCCTTGAGGAGAGGCTGGAGAAGAAAAGAAGGTTATTACAACAAGGAGCATCTTATACCTGCCGAAAGAGTTTGTGAGGGTTTGACCAAGGGTCACGGCAAAGATTCAATAATCTTTTAATTATTGAACAGAATATTGATCTGCAACATTTCTGGTGTTAATTTATTGTATGAACACAAATGTGTAACATTTCTGCATGAAAACATCTGCAAGCGACTATATCTTGTTATGTTTTTATTGAGTTGTGTACTCAAATGATCTGAAATGTTTCCAACAATGTTTAAATCAAGAGAAAATCGTAATTTATTGAAGATGCATGTCTTTTTTCAGGAACCAAAAAGATTCCTAAGAGACTGAAGAACAAAGTCAACAAGCGTGACTTAATGTGACTTAAACAGATGTTTAATTTCTCGTCCCTGAACATTTTCCAGTGGTGGTTATAAACAAAACTTCCATGATCCCAGGCTACTTCATAATGTCATCAAACCATGTTTTTTTTTTCTTTCCTGACCTCTAACGGCAGAGAAACACAGTTTGATGATGTCATTAAGCAGTGTGGGATCGTGGGATTTGTTTATTTCCTTGTTAAACAGCTTCCATTGCAGCTGTAAAACTGTGTGACAGACTCAGGCAGAAATATTGTGTCAAAGTTTGATTCACGTTATGATATGTCACATTTGCCTACTTCCTTTCTCACCGTCTGACTGGAATTACTCCGGAAGTTACGGACAGGACTCAAAATGAAACTTAACTTAAAAGAGCACTGATGGAAACATTTGGAATGACGTAAGAACACAACTCAACACAAAATATTTTAAAGAGATATGGTCGTTTTAATCACGGACACGTTAAATATGATATTTTTGAGATTTTTAAAGCAAAAAAGCCAAAGACATTTGACGGTTCCAGCTTCTTGTGTGTCTGTGGGTGAAGGGTTGTGTTTTCTGGTCATATTTGGGTTTTTTGAATCATGTTGGGTTTTTTGAATGAAGGGACTTTCCTATTGCTTTTTATAAATCAAATGATTTACCAATATTTGAAATAATCATTAGTTGCAGCCCTGCTGTGATCTGTAATCCTTCATGGAGAAATTGTGTTTATTTAAAACACAACTTTATGCAAATAGTTTCTTTCTTACTGACAATCAGTCGAATTTCAGGCACTTTAAGGGGCTTTGATGTATTTAAGGTATTTATAAATGCATTTTGTATCATAAATTTCTGTCACTTTAAAGGGTGAAATCATGACAAAACAAATTCAAACTTAACTCTGGTGGTTTGCAGCTGCAGCCATGCACATTTTAGCTTTATTTGAGGCTTGCAGATATTTAATTTTATTATAAATTTCACTGCAGCAACGTGTGCTTCCAAAACCAGAGTGTGCAATACTCAGGATCACCCAGGCAGCTCACTGCAAACACTTACAACTACTCGTTTCAGAGGATGTAAACAGTAGTGTTAAGAAAAACAGAATTTATTTCATCGCGAGAAGGTGTTAACTGTTTATTTTTCAGCTCTCTGTTCTTCAGATGGCAGCAAATTACTGAAACAGTTTTGAGAGAATCCCCATTTTCAGGTGCCGCAAAATCACGAAAAAAATCAACTGAACAATCAATAAAGTGTTACTGTGAATAAAAAGTGACGGTCTGTGTGTTTGCATCAGGTGGAACGTTAACGAAGGAATGTGTCGCTGTCTTTGTTATGATGTGGTGTTTCTGAGAACCGAGCACGAAGAAAAAAAGCCTGATGGATTAGTTTTGAGAAACCGCTGTGAAGGCAGCAGTAATTCATCTCAGGCCCTAAAATAAAGAAGACAAACAGGTCAGAAAACATTTCTGACTCACCAAGTCATCAGCTTGCCTGTCTTCCCTTTTTTTCAGTGTTTGCTGTAAAAGATGCTCCGCTAAACAAAAAAGCAGTTGATAAGTTCATGGCCTAAGATAGAAAGGGTCAAAAAACAGCACATTCATCTTCCCACATAGCTCCCTTCTGCTTTTACACACTAAAGCATCATATTCACAGTTACGTTTATTGTCTTTGATTCTGTAAAAGAGGAAGCTAATGCCTTTTTTTTACCCATTTTTTAAAAATACTGTTGTATTTAAAATCCAGGCCGAAGAACAAAAGAGGAGGAAGTTTTACAAACACAATAGAGTCTAAGAAATGAATTGAATGGACTCCTGATTGATTTGCGTTAGCAAACAGAGCTGCGTGGAAACAAGGTGTCAGTCCAGCAGTGGTGGTGGAACATCTGGATCCCTCCTTTGTAGAAATCGGCATCTTGGACCTCAAAAAAGTTTTCCATAGTAGCAATGATGTTATCATATTGTCAAAACTGTGTCTAATGAGCTTCTTAATTATCTACCAGGAAGAGGAGGAAGTCTGAGAGGGGGGAATCAGGTGAATAGGTTTGAATCCACATTCCTGGATGATTGCACATTGGGCAATGTCCAATTTCCTTACCAGTCCTGACTTGCTATGTTTAATTACTTGAAACAGAGAAACCGCAAAAGTTATTAACTTTAAACTTCCTGCATAATCACTCAAAGAGTTTGACTGCACAAAGATGTAACAAGACCTGCGTAACTCGTCTATTTCAACTTTGGGCCATGAACTTATCAATCAGCCATCGCGTACAGTAGAAAACAGCCTGACAGTAAATGTTCTTGACTGTTGTTGTGTTTCTATATTTGCCAGTTTCAGGGAAAAGCCAAAAAAAATCCTAATGAGGAAATCAGACCAGTTACAGTCACTGCAGTGCAGTTTACTGATCCTGATCTTTTTCATTGATAATAATCGATTTATTGTCCCTTCCGATCTCCTGCCTTCACAGCCGTACCTCTGATGTTTTAACACTGACACACAGACTAACTGCATGCATTTTCTGCATCTGTGTTTCATCACACAGAAAGTAAGTGGGAGGAAATAAAGGAATTCAAATACAACATTTCTTTTAAATGAGCAGTTTCAAAATGAATGTGAAAGCAAACTTCGTGGTTTGATGACAACCAGCTGGCCAAAGATGGAAATTTAGCGGTTAGCAGTAAAACAGCTTAAAAAAAAATTTGATTGATGTTGATGCAGTTGTCTGCATTATTACAGCAAGGAAACAGGAAGTAAACTTAAAACTCAAAAACGGAGGGGAAAGTGCTTTATCATTATGAAATGTGAAGTTTTGCTTCCTTCTATTTGAGGGAAAAATAAGAGCCGAGCCAAACAGCAAACACAACGGTGGTCTGTCACATTTTGACAGGAATATGGCAGCAGGTGCTGAAATATATTGACTGCATGACATTTTCATGTTTTACCACCTATAATAAGCCAGCATGAAAACAAACGTGATTTTACGGCCCAGAATCGGCTCACGTCACCAAATATGAGGACTCATTTGCATCGTTTTTCATTTTCCGGACAGTCAGCTTCATAATGCTACTCTAAACTTAACAAATGAGCTCTTGTTGCCTAAAATTAAACAAAGATTGTACTCAAACGCTTGGTTTCCACATGAAAGTCCTGCGTTTTTTAACACCAGCTTGATTTGTAAATGTACAGCATCATATCATGGATAACAAAGGAAACTCAAATTACATTTAATGTCTTTGAATTTGCTCGGTGCGTCAGTCGCTCCTCCGGTTTCAACCTAATAATCCAACACTTAAATAGGAGGGTAATTTTATCTGAATGTTTGTGAACAGAGACGTGACCCAGTTCATGTCCCCTAATTACCGTAAATAACCTGTAATGAACTGGTTTTCGGGTGTTGGTTGGCACTTTTGTATCACATTCAGAAACAAGAACTGAAACCCCGAGTCCTGGCGGGTCTTAAACTGCAAGCGATTAATGAATGATTAATGATTAATCTTAGAGGAAGGTTCAGTATATGGAGGCTGAGTTGGTGAGGAGAACAGGAGGTTTGTTTGAAAAAATAGGGTTTTTATTCACCCAACAAAATGCAAAACATTACAAACCGAGAACTTAATAACTAGGCCTG
>JAQMCX010000027.1:14062333-14074476 GCA_029814765.1 Acanthurus leucopareius | reverse complement strand
TGTTTCACTCTGCTTGTCGGCTGTGTTGTTGTTCTCTGTGCTTGTCGCTAATAAAGTACACGTTCAAACCTGCAACAATATGTGTGTGTGTATGTGTGTGTGTGTGTGTGCATGATACAGAGGCTGCACAAGTTGTGAGTGTGCACCTTTATGCGTGTGTGAGAGTGATAACCAGATGCTAGCGGGTGAGAGCCAGTTGAAGGTGACTGGGGGTGTTTCGTTGGGGTTTGCTGGTGCTAAAGTCCACGCACAAGTTTTTTTTTCTGTGCATGTGTGTGTGTGTGTGTGCATGTGTGTGTGTGTGTGCGAGACTCTGCTGGAGAAGATGGAGTAATAAAAAGCAGAGTTAAGGAAAATACTCTGGAGAGTAAACACAGGGAGCAAAGAAGAAATAAATAAAGCGGATGTGGAGCTCGGTGGTAATGGACTGGTGGATGCTGAGGACCACATCCACCTCAGTGTGTGTGCATGCATGCGTGTGTGTGTGTGTGTGCATGTGTGTGTGTGTGTGAATATATATTACACACATAGTGTCTGCCTGTCTCCTCTCACATTACCCTTTACATTAAAACCAGTCAGGGGGAAAATTACTGCAGACCTGGGCCACCGTCGGCCCACCTGGCCCCACAGCGAGAGGAGGGGATGAAGGGGAGGATCAGGGGCTGAGGAGGTGGGGGTCACTGGGACCCTGTGAGGGAAGGGGGCTGCCCAAAGCCACTGGTCTGAAGCCAGTTTCATGCAAGGAGGGGATTTCTACTCTGGGGTTTTGTGCCTGCAGGCCTCAGGAAAAAAAAAAACCCTGAATCCACTTTTTATTTTTTTATTTCACATTTTTTATCGCTGATGCTTCATTTTATAGAAACACATTGATTTGGAATTGAGCTCAATTCGGTCATAATCAATGGTTTGTATTGACAACGGATCAAATGAGCGAGTCTGATGTGAAAGTGCTGAGTCCAGCTGACGCGTCACATCCACACTCGGCTCTTTTCTTTCCTTTTTTAAGTATTTCAGCTCTTTTTGCTTCATAGTTTTGGTTTCTGAACCAGAACTTCACTCTGATGAGCTCTGATAACTAAAAGCTACTTACAGACAAACTAAGCTAGCTGAGTTACCGAGCTGCTAGCTTGTTAACATTTCAAATTTAGCATTTAGCAGCCAAATATTCCAAATCAAAGCGGAGCTGAAAGCAGGTGGATGTTGGTTTTGCTCACTCGTGATGAAAGCTAACGTGTTTTGTGTTTGCAGGAAGCAGAAACGTGCAGCTGGCTGTTAGCATGTTTGTCTAAATACCTTTGTTAGCTCATCGTGTGCTCATGTTTTGTTTTCTGTTTGTAGTTTTTTGGCTTCAAGTTCACCAAAACATCACTATGTGCAGATTTAACCAGCTTACTATCTGCAAAATAAGCAAAATGATGCTGAATATAAATATTATTCTGACAGAGGAGGATTTTCCAGCATAACTGTTGTTTTTAACAGCCTGTTAAACACAAAGCTGTTGATGAAAGTAAAATATATGGTCTATAATTAGTCTATAAAATGATAACAAGTGATTTTTGGAATACTAATAAAGCAATTACTGAAGTTACAACACATAAACCGACCTTATTAGAAAACGCTAAAGTGTTATAGCTAATTAAAGTGACTTTAAATGACTTTTGTAGTTCATTTTATATCAATGCATCATTTTTTATGAGCTCAGTTTATGTTTTGTTTTAAAAAAAAGTGTTTTTGTGACTTAAGTGATGTAAAAAATGACGTAATTCCCCTTTAAAATCTCCTGGAGTTTAAGAATAAAGAAGCACAGAAAAAGTACATCTTGCATCTCAGCAAAGTACTTGTACAAATACAAATACTCAGTTACTTCAAGTTACTAGAAACTGAAGAAAGTAGCCGGCTTGTCAAGTTGTAAGAGAAGGTTTTATTACCAGTGCTATTTACATAGAAATAATACAGCCTTGCCCCTTTCCCCCATTAAATGCACACACACACTCACACTCACACACATGCACGCACATAAGCAAGCATACACACATCCACAAGCATTCACACACACACACACACACACACACACTCACTTTTGTATCCAAGAATATCTCAATACATCAGAAATAAGACACATTCTCTCTAAATCTTTTACAACGTTCAAAGGAAACAAAAACCAAAACAATAATTCAAGTGAACTCGTTGTGAACAAACAGCAATGAAGGCGCGCGCGTGTGTGTGTATGTGAGTGTGTGTGTGTGTTTTTAAGACATGTCGTGTGTGAGATGAGGTGAAATCAGCTGACTCGGGGTTGTATTTGTGTGTGTGTGTGTGTGTGTGTCCTTTTCAGACGCTGCTTTATGAGGAGAAATTAAAAAAAAAAAAAGAAAAACATTGTTTTCTTTTGAACGTCGCCCCGCGAAGGCCGACCTTTGCAACAGCAGCCCTGATGACTCTTGACCCTGAAGCTGCAGAAATTATCTACTGGCATTATTTTTGAAGAAAAAAAAACAAACGTCCCTCTGCAGTACAAAGATGTTCACACACACACACACTCACACACACACTCACACACACACAGCCGGACGCTCTGCTGCTTTGAGCTGATTTCTAATTCGGTGTGTTTTAAGGCCACTAGATGGCAATGAGTGCTTCAGAGCAGACAGTGGTAATGTCACAGATGTTGTTTGCCCCCTCTTTTGTTTTGTCTCTTTAGAGGAAGGAGACCTCAGCTGTTGAAGGAGATTCTCCATTATGGGTTCAATGTTCTTTTGAAAATCATTTCCATTAAAACATGTTTTTTTTTTTCTTTTTCTTTTTTTTTTTTTTTTTAAAAAGGGACAGTAACAAAGGGAAGGTCAGGTGAAGCAGCAGTCTGCAGAGCGGAACTATCAGGGCTGGCTGCGTGTGTGTGCGTCTGTGTGTGTGTGTGTGTGTGTGTGTGTGTTTGTGCTTGAGTGAGCACAAGTGTCTGTATAATTGTGTACGTGTTTTGAATAATGGTATAGACATCCTTTAGAGCTATGATCGAGAACACTTTTTGTGCATTAAGGGACTTACAGCTGAGGTGTGTGCTCGAGAATATCAGTGCCAGAGGTGTGTGTGTGTGTCATTGTGTGTGTGTGTGTGTGTGTCATTGTGTGTGTGTGTGTGTGTGTAGCGAGGAGCAGCCTTGGATGTGACATATTGTCTTACAGAGGTGTGTTTAAAGCAGCGTTTTCTGACTGAACGTGTCGTGCCTTGATTGCCACATTCGTGTTTGTACATGAACATTAAAGCCTGTTTTTAACCTGAACCTTTTTGTCTTTGACGGGTGGAGACGGGTGGAGACGGTAGGTGGAGAGCAACAGAATTTTAAAAAAAAAGAAAAAGAAAATGATTTGAAGCGATGTGTTTTTTTTTGTAAAAGAAAATGTGATATAAATGAAGAGAACGTAAGATGTCCCCTTTGGCGTTTCCCTCTGGCGGCGGAGCGTCGGAGGAGACCTTCGTGAACATCGAGGGGAAGGCGTGACGCATTTTTGCTGGATGGAATCGCGACGTTTTTTCTTTAAAAAATATTTCAAGTCCAGTAATCCAGGAAGGGATATGCTTTGGAGTGTCTACTGGGCAGCTAATGTGACTCTTCTTTTCTCGGCCAGCTGTCCTCCCTCTTTTCCACGTCCGTCAGTTCGTCGGGTGTGAAAATCAGTCCTCCATTTTTTTTTGAAAAAGTCCTCCATAGAAATTTCAGCGGTGCTGTGTGTGTTTTTTTTGTCAGTTCATCTCCTGAATTAACCGAGCTGACGTCCCAGCTCAGGAACTGTCCCCCCGCTGCGTCCTTTACCAGGCGGTGGTCTCTCCCATCTCCTGGCCTTGGTGGGACATGGGGGCGCTGTAGCTGGAGTTACTGGCCAATGAGAAAGGAGGGCTGGGTCCTCCCCCGTACGCCTCCCCCGGGACGGGCTGCAGGGAGCTCGGTAAGCCCGGCTCCGGACTCGGGGTTTCCGCGTGAGAGATCATGTCCGTGAACCTTTGGTCGTCTGAAGGGTGGTGGCCCGACGCCTCCATGGCCCCGGGGCCGGAGCCCAGGATGTAGGGGGACTCGGCCGGAGACTGAGCCTGCGAGGAGGGGGGGCCGTGGGGGAAGAAGTCGTAGTTACTTCCTGGTCCGTAATAGTCGCCTTGGTATTCTGTGGAGCGACAGGAGAACACGTGGTTAGACTTTTCCATCAAAGACTTCAAAAAATTTAACATAAAAACCTTCCCGTTCCCTCACAGCAGCACACACACACACACACACACACACACACACACACACCTCCACCTCTGCCTAAGTGGTGAAATTGATCATGTCCAATTTCCAACCAACCGATCTCCAACAGCCTCATTTGAGTGTATAAACAACTCCACACATCTCCACCTCACTTCTCTCGCCTCTTACACACTGCATTCATCTCCCTCACTCATTCGGCTCGCAGCCATGCGTGCACCACCCACGGATCCCCCCCACTCCACCCCCACCACCCTGATGAAACTTCTGGATTTGGATGACGAGCTCCAAAATGAGACTCCAGCCTCCCTGCAGCCCTGCCAGGTCCTGTCGGCTGCAGCGCTCCATCACGTCTGCAGCAGCATCCTTTTACTCCACAGGCCTTTCACACCGAGGCCCCTGAGGGCCGCAGCCAACAGCTGCTTCTATTATCAATAAATCTGACTTGTTTCCCTGATCAGTTGATTGTTTGTTTGGTCTTTAAGATGTTTGAAAATGAGAAGATGCTCAGATTTATAAACCAAAGGAGAAGCAGCAGATCTTTATGTTCAAGAAGCTGAAACCAGCCTGTGCAGATTATTTTGAAAAAAGTTTAATCAATTATTATATTAGCCATTTATCTAATTAATTGATTACTCTGAAGCAAACAGTTTGACTCCTCTGGTCACCTGTTTGGATTTTTTTCCATCTCCTCCATCATTCCTGTGCTTTTTTGTCATGCTGCACCTTATTGATCATGTTTTTCTCCACGATAAAATATTTAAAATATTAGATCATCAATAGTTTGGCAGTGACCGAAGTTGAGTTGCTCTGTGTTCATTTTTTAAAAGTGCTGCTTCACAAGATTAGAAAAAATTCACATTTAAAACACACTAATCAGCTAATCATAAAGAAAATCTCTGTTTAAGGGCCAGTGTGCAGGATTTAGTGACATCTAGTGGTGAAGTTACAGATTGCAACCACTTCAGTCCACCTCTTCTCACTCTCCTTTTTAAAGAATCACAGTGGTGGAAAAACTCACAAATTAAAAAAACAATGAAACCTCCTTAGAGCCAGTGTTTGTTTTGTCTGCTCTGAGCCGCCGTAGAAACATGGCGGACTCCATGAAAGAGGCCCCGCCCCCTCTGGAGATATAAACGACTCATTCTAAGCCAATGAAAACACAATAAATCTTATTTTCAGGAGGTTATAAACTGAAAAAAACCATTAGAATAAATCTAACAGTCTTAAATCTTTTCTGCACTTTCACTAAAAACTTCAGATGTTAACCTCATGGTGGCGCTACAGGAGACCATTAAAGGCAGCAGAGTTCATCCTCTGAGGACAACGAATGTCTGTAGAAGTTGTTAAGATTTTTAAGGGCCAAAGTTTTCGTATAATTGACCAGAAGAATCTCCGATCTCCTGGATTGAAACGGAACAACTGAAGGTCCGACTTCAAGCTTTAAAGCTGCGTTTTCTCGAAACAAAACTTTATTTATGACAGAACTTTTTTGTCTAAAAATGCTGAACTTTCTCATGATGTTCACTTCAAAGAGCTGCAGCATAAAAACTGGCACATTAATGACAGAACGCAGCTCAAATTCCCTGTTTTTACAGAAAATCCACAGTAAACAGACGGATTTACGAACCTCTTCTGTCTCACCTTTAACACTGACTGACACCTTCACGGCTCTGAGACGCTCAGACACAACAAGAAGCTTCAGACTGAAGTTTGGCGTCTGCAGAGGTTTAAAACGCTCACATGGAGCCTTTTTACATTCATCTGAGTATAAAAGTTTATCTCAAATGCTGCCAATTACAACCAGGCTTCATTACAAAAGGTTAAAGGTTCATTGAATCAAATTAGTTAAAAAACAGGTTGCAGATCCTTCAGTTTTCACCTGTTCAGGTTTTATTTGTCTCTGCAGTTTCTCTGTTTAAACAACATAAAAACACAATTTCAAGCTCTCAGCACTTAAAAAAATCATCAGCAGCTTGAATTACTATAAATATTGTTCCTAATCTCAATAATTAATAAAGCAGTCAGTGTTTATGGGAGTTCAGAGTAAAAACAGGAAGCTGTTTGAATCTTAAAACAGATCTTTTCGATGCTGTAAACACAAAAATCAAATGCTGTCTCCTTTTCTTCATAAATCTTGGAGACAAAAACTGCAAAACTGCACAAATAAAACAAAAAAATGACGACAGAGGAAACTAAAGTCTCAGATTGAAGTATGTTTTGCATGTTTTTGCTGTTTTGCACACAGTCGGCTTCCTGCGTCTGTAAGAGCTGCTCTGCTGAACTTTAAAGGAATATTTTTTCTTTTAAAAAAGAAAAAAAAAAAACGCTTATTCACTTTCTCGCCGAGAGTCAGATGAGGGGATCGATACCACTCTCAGATACAGAACGAGTGCGGCATCGATCTCCTCATCTGACTCTCAGCAAAGAGAAAGTGAAGCAGCATATTTACCAAACATGTCAAAAAAATATTCGTTTAATCCCGAAGCGGGCGGCGACGTCTCGCATCCAGCGCCGCCCTTTCAGCTCAGCGGCGGCTCCGGAGCGAAGGGTCAATGACTCGGAGCACGACGGGACCTGTGATGTGATGCTGATGTGGCAGAAGATTAAAATGGATCTGCTGACGGAGGAACACGGCGGTCAGCCTGAGGAGACGAGCCGCAGCATGATATCATATCAATAATGTGATATGAGAGCAGATGTGCTGCTGGATCAGTTTGTTTGTGTGAAGTTTTAAACAGTAAAGACATTAAAACAGACTTTTCTACTGTTTTTCTTTCTGATTCTTGATGATTATTCATCTAAAACTTCAATGTGTTGATATTTTTTTGTGAAGAAATTCGCACAATATTGTTGCAAAATCTATTTAGAGGTTTAAATTATCATGATATGTGATTTTTTTCATCATCTGTAACATCTCAGCTGTGATTTTTACTCACTTACTCTGAATATTTAGCACATTTCATAGAACTGATACATATATAAAAAGAAAGAGAAATAATCCTCATTCAGCCTGAAAAAACTGAGATCTGATTTTTATTTTTATCTTAATTTTTTTGCAAAGCCCTTCTCTTTACATTTCCATTAGACCTACAAGATATAAATAAAATATTTATTTAAAAAAATAATTAAAAATACAATATAAATGTCTGTTTATGCATTTTTTTGCAGCAAAAATATGCTCTTTAATATAAAACGCATATTTTATTTTATTTTTTATGATCTGAGCAAACATGCAGAGACACTTTGCACAGAAAGTTGATCTAAAAAGAAACTTTGGATCCTTTTCTGCATCTTAACATCAGCTGTTTGCTTTCGACTCTCTGTTTGGTTTCAGTTTTGACCTTCTGAAAGAGAAATCTGAGCTTCTTCTTGTTCAGAACGACTGATTTTTCAGACTGATTTAACGTTTTATTTGGTAGTTTATGGGAGCAGTGTGTCCGGGTGGTCCAGCCCACGTGGAGCCACTCACATCACACACTGTTTGCATCCGCTGACAGTCTCAGCCTCCTCCGGCCTCCTGCGTCTCACTTCCACCTCCACCTCCACATCCACCTTCCACATCTGCATCCCTCTCTGCCTCATGTAACCTCAGAAACAGCAAATCCACTCGCTTTCAGCAGCACCCTGAACTGAGAACAACGTTGAGCTTCGTTCCTTCGTTCCAGATGTTGCACAAGCCCCTCTGCTCCACCAACATCTGCTCCTCCACCTCCCATTTCAGCCAGAATCAGGGACCAACAGGTCAGATATCAAGAAATATGTCACCTAATAACAACAACTGCTTTTTTAGAGACGATCCAGAGAAACAACGAGCGCCGACAACAAACACGCTGATGGTTTGATGACAAACGGGCCTCTGCTCGCTCGCTCGGCCGACCTTGAGGAGAAGCAACAAGCTCGCGCTGTGGCCTCTGTGTGTGCTAGTGTGTGTGTGTGTGTGTGAGAGAGAAAAAGATGGAGGGGGGGGGTCGAGGGAGGAGAAAGAGGGGGGAGGCGTCAGCTCTGCAAAAACTATAATTACACTCGCACATGCAGACGCACCACACAGGCAGCAGCAGCAGCAGCAGCAGCAAAAAGGGTGTGAAAAGCTTGCATGCGAAGAAAGCAAGAGAGACAGAGATGAGAGCAAAGGATGATGGGTTTTTGTCCTCTGCCCCCCCACCACCCTCCCACCCCCCACTCCCTGCAGTCGCAGCCTTGACGGCTCCAGTTCATTGTATCCTCGACGCTCGGGGCCCCTCAGGTAGATGTGCAGGAGCTGCACAGAAACCACGTCTCTCAGACAAAAGAATATTGATTTGAAGGTGTCTACACCGACTGGAGATCAGATTGTATTCTAGCACACACGAGGGAGAAAAAAAAGAGAGAGAGAGAAGAAAACTACCGTGTAAAGAAAAAGAAAAAGAAGCTCATCGTTTTATCAGCAATTTATTTTCACGTGTGGAAAAACGAGAAGCTTCGTTTCAACTGCTGCTTCTTTATAATCTGAACGCCGCAGATATTTAACTCTGATGAGATTTTATGTGAAATTAACGTCTCTTTTCGGTGCTTTAAGGCGGTTTTTCTTCTTTAGTTTGTAACGTCCTGGTCAGTGAACGCAACACCACATTCAAACTCCATTGAAGCCAATTAAAATATAGAATAACGTGAGAAGCTGTGCAGCTGCGGAGGGTGAAGCTGTTCATATTAACGTCGCTCCACGTGTTTGCCGACACTGTCAAACTGCTGCTCACACAACAAGCAAGACAAAGAGTGCGTCTTTCTTTTCCCTGACAGGAGTTAATGTTTCCTTTTCAGACTTCAGATATTTGTTTATCGTCGTCACAAAGACGACTTTAACTCTTCCAAACAAAAAATTAACAGAAGCTTCGTCTGTTTTTTAACCTTCACGATTTATTAAAGACGTCATAGTTTCATTTCTGAACTGTAAGTTTGAAACTTTAACACACAGGGTTTTTAATCACACCTGCAAAGGTCAAAGGTCAAAGGTCAAGGGGTGACACCTTCCTGCTGCACAGGAATCAGATCATCACACACAGAGTTTGAACTTGCTGTTTTTGAAGTTCTCCTTTCTGAGAGAGTGCAGATAAATGGAGGTAAAATCTGAACCTGAATGCATCATGAAGTCACTCATGCTGCGATGCCTTCACTGTCACTTTTGTTTACAAAGAGTCTGATTGAAAAACATCAGATCTCCTCCAACATTCCTCCTGCAGACTGCAGAACAAGCTGCATTGTGGGACAGTGAAGCAGGTTTCAGGCTGAAATTCTTCTCAAACTCGACTTTTGTGTTTTTAGTCGTTTCACAAAAGTTTCCGAAAGCGTTTTTTTTCTTTTTTCCAACCAGAAGTGAAACTCTCGGAGCAGCGTGCACGGACGGCTGAATGGCTCCCAAGGCTGGAGCGGAATAAAGGAGCGATTATGTGTCGTATCTTTGAATGAAAGATGAAAGATTAAAGAAAGTCAAACGGCCTTCGGTTTGCTAATGAATCACACAGATCGCTGAACGTCTGCAGCGTCCAGGAGAAACGAAGCAACCTGCAGCTGGAAGCATCAGCCTGCGTGGAGCTGCTGAGGGTTGCAATTAACTCTCTCCATGCAGGATTGTGATTATTTCTGCTGCTGCATTTGCAAATATTTCACAATAACATTGCAAAAGGTTGCAGATAAACGACATCCAAAGACACTGGAGGTGCAGAAACATCTGCAGAGCCTCTTTCTGTTTGCATTGCATGTTTTTGTCTCATCATCTCTTACCTCCGTAGTAACCGTAAGCTCCAGGTCCTAAAATGTCCGGGTCCTCCAATCTTCCTCCCAGGGGCCTCATCCTCCTCGGGCCCCTGAAGAAAGCGTGCCGTCGGGCCCCCAGAGCGCTCAGCTGCTTCATCCGTCTCTCTTTGGATCTTCTGTTCTGGAACCAAACCTGCGTGGAAGCAAAGAGACGAAGAGGTCGCAGTTATCAGCTGATCTCAGGTGAGTTTTTTTTTTAATTTCCTGCAGATTTCAGATTAAAAAGTCACACTTTCTCCTCACTTCCTGTTTTTTTTTTTTCACTCAAACTTCCACGACGACACGCCGAGTGTGTAGAAACCACGTCGCTGTCAGATTGAGACTCTGATCACAGTCACTGAGATCCCGTCTGCTGAAGAAACGCAGGAACGACAGCAGCGACAACAAATGAATCGATATTAACTGAATGTGAGTTCTGATCATTTTAGTTAATTTCTCTGATTTATTCAATTTCATGCTCGCTGTTACAGAGTTTGCATTATTCAAATGGAACTTGGAAAAGCTTTCTTGAAGTCGTTCCTTTGTCTTTTTTTAAACATTTAATCCTTGAAAATCTCCTGAAACTGTCTGTTATTGAAAAACTACAAACTTTTTCTCGCAAACAACGAAAAGAATTAACCCCCAGCTGACAATAATCCCATCACTCTGACACCTCTGAAACTATTTGACCTGTATTCAGTGTATTATAATCAGTTATGGCCTCTTTTCATTTGAATTCTTTCTTGAATCTGATCATCAAACTGTCAAGCAAATAATAAGTTAAACTGCAGAGTTGAATCATTCAAAACACTTATCACAGTTATTATATATGTAACAATATATCACAAAAACAGCCAGAAACAGGAAAAAGCATAAAGACTTCCTGTTTTAAATGGAGTTTTTTATCAAGTTCAGTTTTGATAAAACACTGAAATCAGGAAAAAACTCCTTTTCTGCTTCATTTTCTGTCATTAAAGACATTTTTTGTCATAAAATTAAGATTAATAGCAGAGTAATATAAACAGCAGCTCAGCAGAAGTTAAAATAAACAGTCAGGGTAATAAATCAGCGTCTAAAAAGCTGAATCCCTGATGTTAAATAAAGTGTCTTTGAAGAGGAACAAAGGAGGGTTTGAGGACGAGAAGAACGACGCACCATATGGAAGAATGTCTGCATTATACGCACATAACACATCTTGTTTCGCCTTTTGCATCACTGCTGCATAATGATGTATGTTCACCCCAGCGAGGCTGCACCAGAGGCAGAATCCCACTGTGCTGCAGATTAACAAAAACACACACACACACACACACACTCACGCACACACACAGAAACACCTAAAACCACTTAGGCTCTGTTCTGTGTGCTCCAGCGGCAAAGGCGACACCTGCTTATTGAGAACAATCGTCTAACTGTAGGGTACATTTTTATGGAAATGCTGTCGCTCCCCTCGAGAGAGCGTTGCTTAGGGATTACATCCGCACGCCGGAGGAGCGCCGCGGCTCACAGGGCTCCCCGCGTTCACAGCAATGGTATTTAACACACAGCCAACGAGGAGGGACGGTGACGAAACACATGCAGCCTCCATTTTGGCTCTGAGCTACACAGAAGGAGGAGGGAGGAGGAGGAGGAGGGCTGCCTGGCTGCCTGATTGATTGATTGATTTATTGGCTGTTTGTTTGAGCTCTGTTGATGCAGCTCACACACACACGCTCACACACACATGCACGGTGGGTATGGTATGGATGAGGCGGTGCAGGGGCCGCGGTCGGCTCTAATAAGCGAGCGAACAGGCTGTAAGTGAGTAAGAGCAGAGAGGTGGGGAAGGGGAGGGCGGTATGTAAATCTGTGAAATCAGCGATAATTACAGCGAGAGCACAAAAAGCCACATCACAGTTGGCAGAGATGGTGCTAATCATCCTGACACAGTCTGCACCCAGTGTGTGTGTGTGTGTGTGTGTGTGTGTGTGTGTTCATGTGTGTGTGTGAGAGAGACAGACAGACAGACAGAGAGACAGACAGACAGAGAGAGAGAGAGAGACGTCCAAAACACTGTACGCTTGGTTTATCCTGCACAACATGTTTGTGTGTCTGTGTGTGTGTGTGTGTGTGTGTGTGTGTGTGTGTGTGTGTG
>JAQMCX010000027.1:14036545-14062233 GCA_029814765.1 Acanthurus leucopareius | reverse complement strand
TTTAGCCCGCGCCCCGCGAGATCTACACTGCGCTTCACTCTCTCTCTCTACCCCGCTCTCTCGCGCTGTTTTTGTGTGTGTGTGTGTGTGTGTGTGTGTGTGTGTGTGTGTGTGTGTGTGTGTTTGGATCCTCTCCCTTCTGGCAAAAAACAAAACTCACCTTTCACCGATTTCATGGCTGTGCAGCACAAAAGAGACTGAAAAAAACTGTTTTTTGCACCAAATAAATTATATTCTTTTAAAAAAAAACATTTATTATATCTGAGCATCGATATTAGACGATTAAATTTTGATAAATTTGATCTTAATTTCAGAGAATAAATCAACGCCTGCAGATATGAATATTGAAATGTGGAGTAAGAATGTAATTATAACAGGAATTTATATAAAAATAATGAAATTTAACACTATTAAATTGGAAAACAACCTTTTTTAAAAAATAGTGCATTACAAATTATAAAAAAAGGGATAAGATTTTTTGATCCAGGGGTTAAAAAAAAAATAAAATTACAATTATTTTAGATAATTATGTTAAAAATAAATAACTGAAATATGAGATTCTATTGTTATGTGATAAAAATAAACCCCTTTTACACATTTTTCTATTAAACTGTTGCTTTTTTAAGTAAAATGCAAATAAAAGCTGCGTGTTTTGACGTTTTTAAACCTTTTTTCTGTCGCTGATTGATGAGAAAATTCCATTAAACGGAGCAAAAACAGCCCACGTGCAGAATGCGTGATGGACAATCTGAATCCGGATATGAATCTTAATGAACTCCATCATGTTTTGACTCTCGTGCGGCTGATAACGAGGCGCACATTAACTCTGCGCATCTGAGCAAAAATTAACAAGCGATTCCACTGATTTATAATCCCACATTTCTCTCTAATCTGTCTCTGTCCGTCCTCCTTCTTCATCATCACCAACCCGCACGGCCCCGCACAGCCTCTCCCCTCCCATCACACACCACACACCACACACTGCACGCGGCGGCTCTTACCTGGATCACCCGCATGTTCAGGCCCGTTTCCTGCGCCAGCTGTTCCCGGATGTGCCGCGTCGGCTTCGGCGTGGCGACAAACGCGGCCTTTAACGTTTCCAGCTGCTTGGCCTTGATGGTGGTGCGGGGCCCCCGCCGCTTGGTCCCCGAGTTCTGCTCCTCGTTCTCAATATTGTTCGTTTCCTTATCAGAGGACGTTGAATTGTCCGTCTCCTTTATGTCGTCCTGAATCGGGTCCTGCAGATCCGGCGATAAACTCCGATCCGTACACGACGACACTGCAACACACAAGAGGAAGGTCACGATCCGAAATGTCAGGGAGGAGGAGGAGGAGGATGAAGAGGAGGAGGAGGGGGGGTGTCTGGTTTAATTAGGCCTTAAGATGCACGCACGCAAAATAGGAAAATGAAGCTTCAAATTGTATTTTTTTATCAATTTAAATGATTTCTTAATGAGATTTCTGCAAGCAAATGTTTTCTTTCTTTAAATTTAATTATTTTGTAGTTTTTTGTTCTTAAATATCTTTAAAAAAGCACAAAAAACATAATATTTCTCACTCAAGCTTAAACATTAATGCGTAACATGTATAATTTAATGTATTTCTGCAGAAGAAGAAGCGTAATGTGGCTGGAGAGTCCAGGAGAGCGTGACACTGAGCGCACGTGGCGGGGTGAGGGCTTCCTGTCCTCACGAGCTCTCTATGAGGATGAATAGATCAGTGGAGGAGAGGAGCCGCACCGACACACTCATCCCCGGCGGATCCCGGCGCACAATAACAGGACGCCTTTGTCCCGCAGAGGTAAATATTGAAACCATTCACCTGACAAGGTTGTTGTGAAATCCTGTCCGCGAGCTGCCGAAAATGTCCAGCACGCGCCGCGTTTCAGGCTCCAGCAGCCGGTTCACGGTTTTGTTCATCAGATGTGTGTTTGTGTGATGTTTTTGTTCCATAATGTTGTTTGAATAAAAGACAAAAACACACACACACACACACATATAAACACACACACACACACGAGAGCGTCGCGGCTGATTATTGATTACCTGAGTTCAGGTTGACCTCCTTAATGGCTCCGGAGCTCAAATAATCTTCTTTGCACACAAACTTGTTTTCGTCTATCACGTAGAGCTCCTCCCCCGTGGACAGCTGCTTGTTGCACACCATGCAGGTGAAGCAGTTCAGGTGAAACACCTTGCTGCGGGCTTTGCGGACCAGGTCGTTCGGCGAGATCCCCTGCAGACATCCCGCACATTTCGTGCCAAACCGCCTGGAAAAAAAACACGAAACAGAAGAATAATGTGAATTTTTTAATGAAAATAATGTTTTTTTCTTACATTTATTTATTGTTTTTATATTAAAACAAAAGACTCTGTTTTATATTCGTAACAACAGAAACTACAAAGACATTTTAGAAAATACTGCGGGTTTTTTTAGCCAACAACATATTTTATATCATTATATTCTAACAATAATAAATATCAAAACATTTGTTTTATTGGCATTTTAGCTACAGTCCGCATGCGCACAATGATCATAATTAGAGGCTTTATTTATTTCATAATAGTTTGGTGGATCATGTAGATAAAAAACTGGATTTATTAAAAAAATCAAAAATATTTTTTCTATTATTATTACTTTGATTATTATGTGTACAATAATAATAATAATAATAGTTTGTTATTTCTCTACACTTTTTTAGTTAAAATCCAAATTATTTCCTTGAAGTTCAGTAAATAAATTGATGAGAAAACAATAATTCAACATAAACAAAACAGTAACAGAAGCACGTTCACCTGACAGATTATTAAAATTAAAATCAGCTTCGGATCATTAAAACGAATAAAAAAACAAAGATTTTGCTTCATTTTTTTTTCCCAAACTGAAGCCAGAAAAGCCGCCTGTTCATTATTTTTGATGGAGGTGCTCCGACAATAACCCCACGCAAAAAAACGCATTAGTGACAATCAACACATTGTAGCCAAGGATATATTATGGGATTAAGCAGAGTAGGAGCATCTTAGCGTGGAAATCTGCTCTTAATCCATATTCACCCGCTTAAATACTCGGTGGGAAGAGACTCATCAATTTGATACACAAATAACCCCCCCACACACATGGAAAAAATGAAATCAGCTGCTGGTTTGACAGGAAGAAGAAGAAGAAGAAGAAGAAGAAGAAGAAGAAGAAGAGATGAATGAAAACAGACTGATTGATTTCAGCTTGTTGGAGTTTTTGTCTCCTGTTTTTTTATCAACATGCAGAGTTGAAGCGGGTGTTCGAGGCTCATGAGGCCTCTTCTACCTGCTTATCAGCCGGCCTATCATTTGGGGGGGTGGTGGGGGGGTGTAGGATGGATGGAGGATGGATGGAGGAGGAGGGGGGGCTCCAGCCTTTGTGTTCCTTTTTTTTGTGCAGCATTGTTTTAACACTGATGCAGGCTTGTCTCTCCCATTTGTAATGGCATCGCCTCGCCGTCCCCCCCCCTCTTTCACATGCATGGCCGAGCCTCCCCCAGCGAAGAGGGCACAACTCTACTTACACAACAAATGGACATATTAGGGTGATTACTGTTTCGCCTGGCTAATGGCTGCCCATTTAAATCCAGCGCTTGATGGAACCTGCGGTAATCTGATGGCCGAGGCCGTGCGAGGCCAGCGGCAGCCCGGCCCGACAAAAGCCTGACGCGTCTTCCATGTCATTAGACAATTTGGGAGAAAATAACTGACACATACAAATGAAAATGATGCGACGGGACCAACAAGAGCCTCACTTATCACCCAATTACCTGAAACACTTTCTAGGAATTGTGAAGCGGTTAAAAGCCTGATGGCTGTTTGGGAGGAAAAAAAAATGTTTGTCTGATTTTGCAAAATAGATTTAAAAAAAAAAAAGAATCCACGTGGTTAAACAAAATTAAATATAAGAGGTTATTCCTTTTTTTTTTTAATTTGCAGAGGTCCCATTAAAAGGCCACGCGCCTCTTTGTGCAGCTAATAATTAATATCAGAGATTTTAAAGATTTAAAATTAAAAGAAAAATGTCAGTTAATTTTCCTTTTTTTTAAAAAAAATGGAAACTTGTTTAATTTTATTCACATGCAAATTGTTTTAAATTGAGCTTCATATTTGGACCCATGTGTTGATATAAAATCAGTGCAGGCTGGAATTTATGGGCCATGTTATTATTTCTGATATGTTTCTTTTTATTTTTCTATATTTAATCTGATATTTGCCTCCATATAAACGCTGTTTTAATCCCAAACCGTGTAATTTGGACGCAGGTCGCCTCGTGAACTGGACTCAGCTCGCAGTTTGAAAGAACTCTGACTCTCTGTTACCTGAAAAAGTCCATTTTGCAATAGAGCTTTCCCTCCCGGGAGAAGCACTTCTCGGTCAGGTTGCAGCTGCACTCGCAGCACTGGACGCACTTGGCGTGCCAGGCTCGGTCCAGCACGTTGAGGAGGAACCGGTCCAGGATGGGCCGTTCGCACCCGGCACAATGGACCATCATGTCTCCGGCCTGCAGGACGCCGAGTGCCGACCTTCCCACACAGACTGCGCTGCTCGGACTGGGGCAACCCGGGTCTACGCGGAACAACGTCTTGGCTCCTTGAGGCGTCGCTGTCAGGCGGAAACTGGAGGAGCCTCGCGTTCAAAGGCGGCGGAGTGACAATCCCGGGGCTGTGCTGTAGTCCTGCTCCGGTTCGGTCGCTGTCCTGCCACTTGACACACAATCCACAATCCAGAGGAGAATCTCAGCCGCGCCAGCTGCTGGACTGCGCGACGGACCAAGCGCACATGTTTCCTCTCACCAGCACTCTGCTAAAACATTATTTCGGGTTTGAACGCACTCATCCCCGCTCAGGCTTTGTTTTGGATCCGGTCATTTCCTCCGGGCTCACCTCACGTCGCCACTTTCAGCATCACTGTGCCTGGGTTATCACGAGGTTTTGCCAGCGCGACGCGCGTCCTGCGCTCACATTGGATGACGCCCCTGTTAATTCCCGTGCCGGCAGAGCCAATCAGAGCGCAGTTGTTATGGTTACACGTTCATAGCTGTAGCCTCCGAGCAAAAACCTGAATCACACGCCGCACAGAAGCACCGGGGCCGCGGATGCTGGCTGTTTCTAGTGGCGCTTTTCAGAGGCCAGGCTGCATGTGGAAGGTGTGTGACGGGTCAGCGCGGCAGAACTGATTTTATAGGGTAAAAAAAAAAAAAAAATCAGCTTCTGGTCAGAAACACAAACCCGAAAAAGCTTCCCTGCAACATTCTGATCGGATCTCTAACTTGAAAGTCCACCAAAACACCGATGAAGGTTAGGAAATACCTGTGGAACAGGCGGGGGGTTGAGCCGCTGGGATGCATGTGAATAGATGCAATGGGAGTGGGAGTAGCCGAACAAGGGCTAATGCTACACAACCTTATAATGGCCTTGTGACAAAACGCTCCTGCATCACAGTGCGGCCGCGCGGGCTGCAGGGGGGGGAGGGAGGGGGGGCGCGCGGGCCTTTTCTCATGCAGAAAGCTATTTACAGGGAAATGCGATGGATTAGCTGGAGCTCATCAATAGGGAGAGCCTGGTCACCCGGTGCTTTAACAGAGTGGCACCCAATCGAAGGGAATTTCAATATTTACCAACAGCCCGCTTCTGTTAAGCAAACACGCAGCGCGCTAATTCATGTAAGAGCAGCGCACAGACTCGTTTAAGCGCTTTCCTCTGCGCGTTAATAACGCATCTGAATGACATTAGGTGTGAATTTTGGCTCATTTCACGCGATTACAGGCCGTTCGAGACAACATTTACAGAGGAGAAGATAAATATTAGCGATAAGAGGGTAAACCAAAGAGACATTTACAATGTCAATATTATTTTTTTAGTCATTTATGTCCATCTATCTATCAATCTATTAACGATAAATCAGTGTAATAGTCAGCTTGTTAAATAAAAATGCTGTAAATTATTATAACCTGCTGAAATCTGGTGATTTTTTGCTTTTTTCGTTCAACTTTTAACTTGTTTGCCTACAAAGTTTCCTGACATTTAGTGAGAAAAAGTCAGATTTCATATAAAAACACTGACCTTTCAACTCTATATGTCCCTTTTCTTTTATTTCTCTCTCATCTTTCCTGACACATTAAATGTCTTTAAATAGAAGCACGCGCAGAAGACGCGTCAGGATCAGGCCTGTGTATATAATTAGCCCTTTTTTTTCCTGTCAAAATTACACCCAAGATACCAAACGAGGCTTCATCCTGCAGGTAGCAGCGGGTTAACCTGCGTGTTTCAGGCCGCTGCGGAGACCAAGCTGGATGGGTTTCCCCCCTTCAATTATCCGCGCTGCTAACGCGGAGCCCTTTGGCCTTTAAAACGAGAGAAGAAGAAAAACAGGAGAGGAAAAAAGCGCACGGTGGGAAAAAGCGCATGTGAGGCGAATGCATCCAATCGCCCTCTTGTTTGAATGCAGCCACATCGCATTGTGTGACAGGATAATACAGGAAAGAGAAGCCGTGTTTGCTCTCGCTTGGCTCGGCTTGGCTCGGCTCTCCGTTCAAAAGGGCGAGACACTCACCTGTGGAGGGAAACCGAGAGGAGCTGTCCGCGGTGCTGAAGCGCAGGACGCGCAGGACGCGCAGGAAGCACCGCGGACAGCAGCGGGCCTTCCTGCTGCACCCCGGGGCTCCTGCAGCACACAAACACACGAGCTGCGTCTCACACACACCTTTCTACACAACATGTCTGCATAATAACACCACACTGTGCTCTGGTAGACTTTAAAACGGGTCAAACTCTGACCTCAAGTCAGTTATTATAACATGACAGAGCATTTTATCCCACAATATGAAGAAAAAACAGATTTTTCACTCTTGAAAAACACTTTTCTCTGCATGATGTTGTATGTTTACCATGTGAGTCTGCACAGGTGTGTTAATCACACCCCTCAACACTCAATAATGGGTTTATTTGTGTTTATTTTTCACCAGAAGTAGAGCATGACTCATCATATGGGCTGTTCATATGACTCTAAATGAACTGACTCACTGGACAAAGAATATTTTATTAAAATGGCATTAAATTTCTAAAAGTATTAATACAAATATATTGTAAAATAGAAAAGTTTGCATTCATTTATTGCTTTATTTATGTTTAATTCAACACACAAGCGGTCACATCACTTCACTCACTCACAGCTTCACACAAACTTCTTTCCATTTCATTCAATGCAACACTGGAGAGAATTAAAATTTCCCAAAAGAACCAAAGCGCAGCTCAAATACTCTTTTTTTTCCTTTTACCCCTGGAATTCATTTCAAATTTGAACGCATTCAGATCTCAGTGGTGAAATCTGGTCTCTTCTGCCTCTTCACAACACATTTCTTTACAGGTCGGAGAACTGAAGGATGGATTGTTGTTATTCAGCACCTGAAATAAAGATCAGAAAGTCTTTTGAGTCGAGCAAAGTTACAGAAGAGGATTCATAAAGGAATCCAAGCCATACAAGAAGAAGGATTTTTTTCTTTTTTTGATGATGAACCGTTTAATAAATTGCTTAAAATACTTTTTATTTATTTATGTTGGCGCATTGAAGTTTTGTTAGTACTCCACAGCTGCTTACGCGCAAACAGACCATTGCAACCAATATTTTCAAGGACCAACATCTGAAGTGAGCATCTGTCCCCTTTTCTTCTCTATGAGGCCTTTATGAAAACGTCTCTGGAGCGGCGCATCTCTCTCTCTCTCTCTCTCTCTCTCTCTCTCTCTCTCTCTCTCTCTCTCCTTCTGTCTCTTTCAATCTTTTTAGTTTGAAACGCACAGAGAGTAAAAAGGAGTAATTTAAACGCTGCGTGCAATTTCCACAAACCCTGAACTCTGCTGTCCCTTCAGCGCGCATCTCCTGCAGAATCTGTGGAATCTATAACAGAAATAAAGCTCAGTGTTTGAATTCAATTTGGGGGGAAAATATTTTCTAAAATAATAATAATAATAATAATAATAATAAAGAAGCTAAAATAACTTCTTCCTTGATATTCTGTGGTTGTTGTGGTGCATTGTGAGCTGAAATGAAGCCGTAAAAAGGGGAAAAAATAGACGTATAAATCTGGAAAAGGTGCATGGATGAAAGTGAGAAATGGACCAAAAAAAAAAAGAAAAATCTACCTCTAAATTCACAACCCTGCAACCTCCGCTCCCCCGCCCCACCGACCCCCCCTCGGCACCGTGACAGCCCGGACACCTGAGCAGACCGGTTCCTCCCCTCCTCTCCATGCACGCGGTGTCACCCCAACCCCATACGCATGCACTCACGCACAAACACGCACGCTCACGACCACCTCCGGGGCCCCTCTTTGGCAGGGCCAGTCCCAAGGGAGAGGTTAGTATGATGGATGTCTGATTGGTAGCCCTCCCCCAGGGCCTCCCTCTCCGTCACCTCTCCGCGCTCTGAATTAAAAGGCCGTTTGTCTCCTCGGAGTCCTCAGCTGTAGAGCGCCGGCCTGCAATTTCACAGCACTCAGAGAGAGAGGGAGACCATTACAGAGGAGGTTGTCAGGGGAGCCATCAGAGCCCGGACACGCCTGAGGGACTCTCCCGTTCCCCTCCATCTTTACCCCCCACCACCACCGCTCCCGCGTCTCCTCCTGCTCAGCCCACCAACACCTCCGTCCCACAGGAGGCAGCCGACCCTCCGCTCACAAATATATAAATATTCAAGGCCTGTGTTACATTCAGACTTGTTTGCACCCATATGCATGTAGGCATGCACCAAATCATGCACACACACTTCATATGAGACCATGAGATCTTTGAATTCATTTCCATCTGTTGGTGCAAGTTAAAGCAACACTTTAACTCATTAGAAATAAAAATAAAACTTATAGAATTCAGTAAACTTGGGGGGTTTATTTTTTTATGTTAGCTTATGTTATCCTAACTTTTAGCATTGTGTCTGATTATTTTTACAATTGAGAAATACCACTCGCTACCACCAGTGGCCGCTGTTCAGCAAAGGTCACATCGGCCCGCTTTAAAGAGTAACACCTGCATTAATCGATATTTTTCTTGTTAGTAAATTCAGTGCAAAGACCAAAACTAACAATGTGTTAATGGTTGACAATACGAATTAACTCGTATAACATTCGTCCAGCTAATTATTTGTATTTATTTTCAATAGTCGGGCTTTAAGGTGGAATGGATAGTCTGCCATCCTAGCCTCCTCCCTACCATATCCCACTGCCTTCTTCATTTCTCCACAAGAACTTTGTGTCTTTTGAAGGATTTTCTGGTCTCAAGTCTTTTGGACAGTTTCTCCTTGCAGGCATTCATGGTATTGCACATGGTTGCAAGATGTTGCACAAGTGAAAAGTCACAGAAGTTTGTTAACAATCAGAAGAGGAAGCTTGACAGAGAGCTTCAAATCCTTCTCAGTTCCTACCTTTTGAAGACCTGGCTATTTTTTTTTATCAAAGTTTGTCACTTTTTAAGTTCTTGAATTAGGTTAAACTTAATAATTCATAAGTTGGTAGACATGTATCATGCTGAAATGTGAAATAACATCAACATCTGATCTCAGAATCAAGTTTGTAACAATAATATACTACATCTAGGACTTTCAAAATAAAGCTTGTCTAGAAACATCTCAGGTGGCACTTGTGGTTAGTTAGGTTGCATAATGTAAACTGCAGTTCAACAAATGGCCACTTGAGGCTCTCAACCAAGTCAATTTCTATAGCGCACCAATTAAAATGTACAGCTTTTCTGCAGAAATAAACATGTTTTCAGCCTGGTACAAAAGCATATACTTAATTTTCCCATTTATGAAACTGAACAGGGTAAATTTTTACACAACTCTAGTTATATTAGTGTTTTTAACGGGCAACAAACAGGTTTAAGGCTCAGACGAATGAGATTCACTCATAACAGTTGTTAATAAGATCGATTCATTGTTGTTTTTTAAGAAAAATATGAAACACCATCATTTGTTTCTTTTAAAACAACAACATAATGTAAATGTTTGTCATTTTAAATGCACATACCTGTGTACTTATAAAGAAACCTTTCCCCCTTTCTGTGTTTATGTGAAGAGTTTTCTGCATTCAAAGAAATTTTTTGAGTTTTGAATTTCAAAATTTCAGGTTTGCTGTTTTGTAGCCACAAATTGTATATATTTTTTTTTTCTCTCACAGTTTCAGCTTCTCTCTTTGAAAATTTATCTTGTTTTAAAAACCACACAGAACTTATTTTTTTTTCGAATTGAATCACTTTTGTGTAAAAATTTCTTTTGCTCGGCAGGAATCTGCGCTCGTATCCAATAAATGCGTCCTGATTACAAGGACACGCAGAATGATAAAAAAAAAACTATCAACAAGAAAAAAAACAAACAAGGCAGGAATCTCAACTTGCAAACATAACCCTCTCAATTACGCGGAATAAAGGACTAATTCAAACAACCAGACTCACCTTTTCACCCTCGGAGCACTAAATTCTGAGCACAAACACATGCAGACAAAACGCTGCACCCTGCACAGCACTTGTGAATAGATAATTGGAGCATTATTCAGCTCCAGGTGAGCAGGAGTCACAAGTTGCCGTGTGCAACCGTTCATCAGCCGGAGTCTCCTCGCCGCAGTCGACCGCTGGGTAAAGTGGTGTGACTTTATGTGCAACAGTGTTAAAAAAAAAAAAAAAAGACAGGTGGATGGGATCCAGGTAGTCGTAGAGAGTAAAAAAAAAGAAAAAAAAAAAGCCTGAATGGATGCTGCACACCGTGTTGAGTTCAGCCCCTGTCATTGAGATATAATGAGGGAGATCACCTTTCACTGTGGGCCATCCTAATGAGGTAATGAATGGGGGTGTGCGTCGCACCTTTGCCCTCACCTACTCTATTAATCAGAGGAGGGTCACACACAGCCGCCAGGACCCAACCTCCCCCATCTGGCAGCACTAATGGACCAAGCGATGGATTGAAGGTGCTTTTAGTTAAAGAGCTCTGGTTGGAAACCAGGAGAGGAGAGGAAAGAGGAGAGGAGAGAGGGATGGATGGATGGATGGATGGATGGATGGATGGATTCATTCCCTGGGAAGAAAAACCGGAGGAAATGGAGGGTTGGAAGCAGCCGACTGGGAGAATGTTTCACACCTCCGAGGTAGCAGGAGTGAGAAGTGTGTGTATGTGTGTGTGTGTATGTGTGATGTTGACCTTTGACCTCATCTCAGCCACCTTGAGGAAGGATCAGGAAGGTCAGCCGGCTATCTGGACTTGCCCGTGGCGGGATCAGCAACTGACATTTATTGCATGAAGCACAACGACAGACGGTCACAGCTGCTTTTACATTTGTCAGGAAGGAATTATGACATAAGCGATCTTTATTATTGTATTTTTTTATACAAAGGCAAAAAAATGACTGCAGATTATGGCTAAATTAAAACCAGAATTTGCCTTCAAGGCATTTTTTTTACATTTTCATGCAAAAAAAAAGGATATAATTTCTCTGAAAACAACATTTAAAATGTGCAATAACGTGAGCATGTGAAAGTCCGATGCACAGACGGTGTAAATATTGTGCTTCGTTCAACCGGTTACACTTCGGGAAAAGAGGATGTCAATAAAACGTTATTTGTAAATTAGTGGTGGGACTCGATTAAAAAAATTAATCTAATTAATTAGAGGCTTTGTTATTAATTAATCTCAATTAATCACATATCAATATTTGACACGAGAAGCAACATTTTTTGTTGTTGTGTTGTCTGTGCTAGCTGCAACATATTTTGCATTGAGGTGGTAGTGGAGGTTGGAAGAGCTCCGGATAGGAAAATTCTTTCCTGGACAATTTGTGCACACATCCAGATTTACACCCGGTATTTGTTTTTCAATAAACCCAGCAACAACTTCTCGTCTTTTTTTGTTTTTTTAAAAATTTTTTATATTTTGTATACATGCAGCAAATGATCGGAGCCAGAGTCAAACTCCCGTGGAGAACGAAGCTTCCGTACATGGGACGCCCGCCCTACCGACTGAGCTACGCCAGAAACTTGTGCAACGAGAAACATTCCGCGCTGTTTGCAGTGCAAAAAAAAATTGCTATTAAATGCATTATTTTTTTTGTCGTGTTATTTTTTCTGTAAGTAATTAATCGTAATTAATGCGATAAAGTCCCAGCCCTATTGTAAATACATTTTGCTGTTAGATTTTACTGAAGGCCTGTTGATAAAGATCTTCTAAAAGTCTTTATTTGGATGAGAAGAACAGTAACAATTTTCATTTTGCACGTCACAAAAATAACTGTTTCTCACTTTTATATTTGCTGTATCTTTGACTGCAGCTGCGGTTTCTTTGTTAGCTCGTTATCCGCTAACGGTCACATTGGCTGAGCACTGTTAGCATTGGTGTTTACACAGCAGACGACAGAATTGAGCTCAGCAGCCTCTAAGAGCCACTGAGGCTGATTTGACAACAGAAATGACAAAGCCAAAGTGATTAAGATTAAGAATGGGACAAGAAAAGCACAGAAGAAGACAATCGAACATCACCAAGCATTGAATTTTACATCAAATTCAGCAAATAAAGGTTTATTTTAATCAAACCAGAGTCTATGTTGTGACTGTTGGAATAGCAGAGAGACAAACCAAGACGGTTTTGGTTAATTTTGTTTTCTTTTCTGTCAAGTTTGAGTAAATTATGATTTATGATGTGTTATTGAGGCGCTAAAGCACAACAGAATAGGCTGCAGCTAACTGGTTAGCATGCTAACTTCAGCGGATATCTCTGCAACATGATCTGACCAGTTTTTAACATGATGCCAGATTTGTTGATATTTATTCATTTTTTAACCTTTAAAGACAGATTATGGTTTATATTATACATTTAAATGATCATAATTAAGTGTATTTTTTAAAACAAACTCGTTCAAATGGACAAAAAAGCTGAAAACATTTATCACATCAGTCAACAAAGACTCCAGAAAAACAATAGCAAAAAAAAGCTTTTTAATCAGCTATTCAGAGGTTTTTTTCTCCAACTGAATGCCAAAAATTTTTCTGCCTTTTCAATAAAAACACCACAATCGAGGAGGGAATCCAGTCACTTCCATTAGTGCAGATATTTGTGAGAATTATCAGGGTTTACAGTTTTCCCCTTTAAGGCTCGTCGGGCTGAAATCCAGCTGGATCGTCACTGGTGACACAGACAGAAATGACGATGACATAATTCCTCTTACAAGATGTAAACAAACATGACAGAAATGATTTTATGATCCTGATCAAACAGTCTGATGCCTTTTCGTATTTTCTCAGCCATTTTCAGCGTATATACGTACACATCCGGCCTCCTCCTGGATGTGTTTGTGGTCAGCAGATGAAGAGGATCTGCTGGGTGAATTGGACTCGACTCAGCGCGACAAAGTGGGAAGGCTTGGCATGGAAAAAAAAAAAAAAAAAAAAAGAGGGATGGGAAAAGAGGGGGAGGAAATAATCTCGGCTATGTATGTGTTCTCAGCATCCCGTCCTCCCCTGGCTAACCGCACCGGCGGCCACTTGAATTAGCAGCAGAGGATTATGGGCAGAGAGCCTCATTAATCTGGGCAACAAACAGTGGCCAGTGTGAATATTTGCACCCAGAAATTGAAAAGATTAAGTCCTATTTGACAATGACTGGCAGGCTCTGCGCTGCAAGAGGCTACTGTTAAATATTCATATCCTGGACTCCTTCTCTTCCTCTGACTGCCTCGCGTCTCGTGTGGGTGTTTGTGTGCTAAATGGAAGTAACGTGCAAAGACAATAAGTGAAGGTTGAGCCATTAAGCCCACAATACGAGTACTTTTTTCAATGCAGAAATTGGCAAAACAAGAGCACAGAGCTGAATCGATTGAATTAATCAGGATGAGTGTTTTTTTTATTTAAAACAATAATGTTGTGTTTTCTGATTGGCAGAAAAAAAAACAAAATAAAGGAGTAAATGTTGGAATTTTATGTTTTTACAAACCACAGATGTGATTAACCCTTAAAGACCAAAGACAGTTTGACCGTCATGTGTTTGTTTGTGTCTCCTGAAGCTGTTCAGCTGGTCAGCATCGAGGTTTTTATGCATCATTTGATTCAGGAGAACCTGAACTTTCAGCTTCAGTCCAGATTTTACATCAGCTTTGTCTCAGAATAAATTGATTTAACGCCAGCCTTTAGCAAGTTGCAGCCGTTTAAGACAACACTACATGTGTGATGCCACTGAAAAGCTGATGAAATCTGGTTTAGAAGACTTTTTAAAGCAAGTGAATTTCATTAAAGGCTTAAAGGATAATTAAACATTTTTAAAAATAGCAAATTTTAGCCTCCAGCAGCTGTTTGGGCCTTAAATGTAAACGATAACCTTTAAGTTTCCTCACATTTTAGTTGCCTGTTTTATTTTGGGACAACATTGTGGTTAAAGTCTGGTTCAGGAACAATGAAAACACTTGGTTGTGGTTTGGAGAAAATGTTGATGTATCCCTGTTTTTCAAAAATCCCATAATTTTATTTAAGTGTTCAGGTTTTTAGAGAAAATGCAGAAAAAAGTAAATTGCACTGGTCATCTGTGGATGTATTTATGGGGATATTCTCCCCTCACACACACATTAATGACCAGAAAAGGTGTGGGGGTCTGCTGTGACATCCCATCGCTCTGCCTGCCTTGTCAGCCTGGCAGGAGATCCCTCGCCCCCCCCGCAAACACTCAGCAAATACACCTGCTATTCATTTCCTACAAGGCAGAGAGGGCTCGCCAGACCTGACAAAGCTATTTACCCACCTCCAGCCCAGCCTGTGCAGACGCTATCGCTAATGTTTTCCCTTCTGCAGGAGATCAATATGTTTGGAAGCAGACAAACAACCCTGCTCTGCCAGGCGGGCTCTTCCCGTTTAGCAGGCCACCACTGGGGGCCCCTGACAGCAGATGTACACAACCGAATCAACAAGCGGCGCTTCTCCAGAGTCAACAATGGACACAATCAACAGCGCAGGATCTGCAGCAGCTAAGAACGAACACCGCGGCCCATATGTGCCACAGCAAGGATCAACACTCGTCCTCGCTCGCGTGCCAAGTTACGTCCGCTTCCAGAAAACAAAAAAAAAAACACAAAACAAAAAAAAAAAGCACATAAAGGAGTATTGATTCAGGGCACGAAGCAGGGCGAGTTAACGCTGAAGCACTGGAATAAACATAAAGCTTCATTGTGATGTTGTGCTGGAAGGCTGCGCCCGGTGATTTTCCTGGAAACGCTCAGGACAGGCGAAGAAGTGAAGCGATTCGAGGGGCAGATTTTTATTTTTTTTTTTTTTCCAGAGCGGCAGACGACTTTCCAGCAGATAAAACAGTGATATAAGCCTGAGCAAACGCCGCAGAGCAAACCAGACAAAACAAACAGACTGAGGCAGACTAAACCAACATCCAGGTCCCCGGATCTCCTCCTCTGGATGAGTCCCGTTCTCCAGGGCCTCGTCTCCTCCACCATCACTTCCTCTCTTCTTCTTGTTCTTTTCGTTTCCCCTCCTTCCCTTTCGTTTCCACTGCTCAGTCCTCCTTTCCTTCCCTCTTGTTTGCTCTCCTCCCTCTTGTTTCAACATTATCTTTCCTCTTCTCTTGTTTCCTTTCCACTTGTTTTTTTGCTTATCTTCCTATTTACTCTCCTTCCCTCACTTTTCTTTGTTTTCTCTCCTCCTCTCTTGTTTCTTCTTCTCTTATTCATCCTCATGCTTTCAATACTCTCCTCTCCTCCTCTTGTCTCCTCTTATTTCCTCTTCCCACATTTCCTTCCCTCTCCTCTAACTTCCTTCACTTCCTTCTTGTTTCCTCTCCTCTTCCTGTCTTCAATATTTTACTCCCCCCTCTTGTTTCCTATCCTTGTCTCCTCTCCTGTCTCCTGTCTCCTCCTCTTCTTTCCTCATTCGACCTTTTCCTCCCTTCTTCTTCTGTCATCTTTTATCCTTCTCTTGTTTTCTTTCCTCACCTGTCCACTCCTCATGTTTCCTCTCTCGTCCTTTTCTTCTTCTCTCAACATTTCTCCTTCTCCTGTTTCCTCTTCATTCTCTCACATCCACTGAAATATTTGACGTTTTCTTACAATTTGTTTTTATTTTAAACACAGACATAGAACATAAAGACATAAAATCTCTAAAAAAACAGAAATATTTTTCACTTTTGAAGTAAAATTATCTTCTTTTTGTCATTTGGGGTATTTTTACATCAGTAAAACTGAAGTAAAAAAGGGTTTATGAGGAGAAAAGGGTCAGAGGAAGCTACTTTGGTGTGTATGTGTGTGTGTGCATGTGTGTGCATGTGTGTATGCGCATGTGTGTGTGTGCATGTGTGTGTGCAGTGTTTCAGCTCTGCAGAGAAACGAACTCGCGGTGAATGAAGCAGTGAACGTTCGTGCATTTGAATCTTCCTTTTCACATGAAGCAGCTGTGTGCAAATGTGCACGAGCTGAAGGTGGTCATGGGGTTGATTTCTGGTTTTACATTCATGCCTCTGTGTGTGTGTGTGTGTGTGTGTGTGTGTGTGTGTGTTGGGGGGGGTCGAGGCAGGCAGGGTGAGTGTGTTAAATTGTTCTGTGTTGCAGAGATAACACCGGATCTCTATCAGCTGCATCAGGGGGCTTAAGACCTCGATGGGCGTGAGGGGAGAATGAATTTTCCTCACTACTCTGCATATTACAGGATTACACTGCACCTTTAGATATGCTTGTGCTGAGCCTATCTCTGCCTTATGGCCATACGGATGTAGATTATTGAAATAGACTGTCGCACGGTGAACGAACTGGAGCAGCACCGCAGCCGCTGCACAGGAGTCCTGAGATGAAAAATGCGCCGAGGACAGATAACTGTGATAGGATTTTGGTTTGTGACATTGTTCGGACGGAATAACAGCAGCATAATCCAGAGGCCCCAACTTTTTTTTTTTTTATCATTGTTGTTGTTTCGCAAAAATAAAAAAAGCATCCATGTTGTTTTTTGTTATTAATGAAAAAAAAACAGGGCTTAGCTTTTCTCTTTTAAATGATTTTGTAAGTTTAAACTGTGACCGCTGCAAAAAATCCACTGGCTCCGTTAGAAACAGCACACTTGGGCCCCTGACACCATAAATATCTGTAATCTGCGGCTTGTTGCGGGGCCCCGGCTTCGCTCCGGGCTCCTCGGTCACTCGGATCCCTGCATGCAGCCACATCAGGTGCAACAGAGTCTTTTTATCCAGCAGCCGACTCGCCCACATGGGCCGAGCAGGTAGAAGAGACCGGCCTTTTGGGTTCGATGGCGGACAAGAGAGGGGAGCACAGAGCGAGGAGGAGGGGCCATCTTCTTCTTCTCTTTCTCCCTTCGACGCCTCCTTCGCTCATCTCCCCCACCACCACCTCCTCCTCCTCTCCTCGAAGCCTCTGGCTAATTACTCCTTTTTTCAAATGCAAAGCAGCGGCAGAAAGTGAGATGATTTCTCGGCGGCCGCTTTAGGGGAAGAAGCGAGGAAAAAAGAAAGCCACGGCGAGAAAAGAGGAGCGAGGAAAGAGAGAGAGAGAGAGACGAGAGAGAGGCTGAATGGAAGAAAGAGGTGACTTTCTTTCCTCGGCTGGCGGCGACCTTTGAAGTTGGGCAAGACGTAGAGGGGAGGTGGAGGGGGGGCTGGAGGTAAGAGAGAGAGAAAAAAAAGAAGCGAGGGAAGATCGTGTTAACGAGATGGCCTCTAAAGACGAATTAAATGGTGGGAGAAAAGAAACACGATCAGGCCGGGCCCTACTTATAGACTCCTCACAGACCGGCTCCTTTCAGCGCCGCCGAGCTTTTTCCAAAAGCCTGAATTCCTTAGCTCAGCGCTTTAAAAGGCTTGGAGTGTGTGTGTGGTGTGTGGTGTGTGGTGTGTGTGTGTGTGAGAGAGAGAGAGGTGGTGGGGGGGGGCAATAGGGTGTGTGTTTGAGTGCAAATGTGTGTGCTGGGAGGGTCACCAGTCCTTTAGTCACACATCCAGGCCCCTCAATGGGGAGGTCAGGGACTTACACACCGATGGAGGGTCAGAAGTGGCGGGGATTACACGTCTGCTCTAAGCCCCCCAAGATCCCAGTGTTTTCACTCCCTCTCACTGTTTGTTGTTTTGTGGCGCAGCAGACGAAGGAAAGAAAAGGAGACGGTCGGGGGAATTAGTGTAAAGCTCGGGAGATGAATGGGCATCTTATTCGCACCTCTTGTTGGCTGTTTTTCAGCACCACCCCCCCTCACCACCACCACCACCCCACCTCCCCAAAACAGCCCTCCCATTCCTTGTCGCGGTGAAAGCGCGTTAGGGTTGCCTTTGTGTGGACAAAAGGAGACTCCCCTCCTGGCTTTCATGCTCCTGGTGGAGCAACAAGAGGATTTGGCCCGCCGTGCTTCGCCCAGAGCTGCTCCGCCTTTGATTGGACATCGGCAGGAGAGAGCTCTGCCTCCCTTTCTTGATTAATCAAGTGATTCCAGTGCTCTCAATAACACCTTCTTTTATTAACACACTCTTTCTGTGTCTCAATAATCCCCCTCCACCCACCCCCCCTCCACCCCCTCAAACACACACCGGACCCATAAAAACACCTCGGCCCTCGTCAGCTCAGACTGAAGAAGAGTTTTCATCCTGATGTTCTGCTCTGGTTTTTTTTTCGTGCGTTTCCTGCGACTCTGCGCTCGTCTCATGTGTGGGTGTTTTTTATTTCATTGCGCTCGTCACCTCTGACATGTAAAAAAACATTAGCGGGACTAATTTAGAGGTTGTTTTTTGAAAAGGGGGGGCTGAGCAAGAGTTTAGTGAATGTGTTAACTCGAGTGCCTTTCACTATGAGATGTTTTTAGATTCTATTATTTAAAAAAAAGGTCCGTGTTTGTTCTGCAAACAGGGATCAGGATCATGAGATTGTTATTTGAAGTGTTTTTAATACAGATGTGTTCGGGTCAGGTGTTGTTCTGCTCCTCTATATGATTCTATTTGCTCTGAAATGTGACGTGAACGATGTGCAGAGTGAAACAGGGAAGGCTGAGTGTTGTTATAAAGGGTCATTGTGCTTGATCCACTCGAGCCTCAAGGTCAGCAGTGCACACATGATCACATGTATACAGAATATAAGAAGGGTGTCATCGACAAAAGCCTGGTGAGATCACGTGACCGACTATCTCTGGAGCTGCGTTTAGCATTTTTAATGTGTGTGAGTTCGTTACCTGTTGCATTGTTTGCTGATATCAACAGATGAGGGAAATAAACATGGACCCAAGCTGTTTCCTAGCAACGCAGTCTCAATGAAACTGCATGTTTCCCCGCGGTCAAGCTGCTGGAGGTTGAGTGCCGAGCATCAGGGGGATAAAACGCTGTTAAAGGGTCTGTTCACCCAATTTTTAACTACTTTTTTACCAAGAAACTGTCTGTATGACTGTTAAAACAGTTTTCTGCTGGTTATCTCAGCCCACAAGCCTGTTAGTCAGAGTTTTATGTGGGGGGAGGGGTTTGTTTTTTGTCCAAAATGACGTTTAATTCAATAAAAGGATGCATCTCAAAGTGTGGCCTCGACAGTATTGCAACATTTGTAAGAAGAGAGGGGATCTGATATTAAAAATACTCAAAAACAAGAAGTAAGAACACTTGTAAAATGCAGCGTGTATGAACTTTGTCCACATATAATCCAGTGCAAAGTGAGAATCTTCCAGGGAAGCTCCGATCTTCCTTGTTAACCTTCAAACTTGAGCCCTGTAAGTTTATAAGACAGTCAGTTCACACAGGAGGAGGAGGCGGGTCCTTTATGTGGTAAGATGGGAACGAAGTGTGTGGACGTTCTGACTTTCACCAGGTTTTATAAGAAATCAGACGAACTGATTAAAGCATTTTGAAAAGAGATGATGGCTGAATGACACATAAAGCCAATCGTCTACTTTAAACAGCCGAAGCAGGAAACAAATTGCCCTCTGGACCAGTGTTAATTTCGTTGACGAAGACTATGATGAAAAATATTCATCAACAAACCTTTTTCATGGATGAAAACTAAATAAAAAGTCAGATATGATGATGAAGACTGTGATGAAATATAACTGACACTTAAGTCAACAAATAAAAATGAGATGAAAATGTCAGAGAGGGACGAATGGAGAAGAGATCCAATCAAACTCCCCCTTTTTGTGGGACGAGACGGGAAGAAATCCAACAGTTAAACGCAGCAGCAGTTACATACTCACAGGAGGACAAAGACGAGTTTGCAGAACTTCGAAGACGTTCTCACAACAGTTAAGTTGTTTACCTACATTACGTTTAGTTGTATTTAGTTGCACAGTCTTAAAACTAAAACTAGACTAAGACTAAAAGATTTCAGATGACTAAAATATGATGATCAGAATCAGAATTTGCTGTCAAAATTAACGCTGCTCTGGACGGAGCTGTAACAGGAGCTGGTGTTGTGAAACCTTGCAGATGCTAAAAAGACGTTTTAATACAGATTTATGTCTCATTATTATGGAGATTTTAGCACATGACGATGATTCACCTGAAGGATTTTCACTCAGGAGTCCAGAGTTTGTTTCCCGTCACAGATCCTCTACAAAAGTTTGCCTTTTTGTTTTAGTTTAGTCGACTTTTCCTCTCAGTGTCGCTTGTGATCGGATCAAACAAAACACATGATGTCAGGAATGAAGAAAACCACAGAAAACAGTGAACAAAGCACAAAGAGTGTGAAGATTTTAGGTATTTTAATCTGGCTTAACAGTTTTGTGCTAAATATTGAGGAAAAATATCAGGTTTGTTTGTTTTAAACTTTACAAACACATGTCTATGAAAACATTTTAAATAAGAAATCAACACAAAAATATATTAACTTAAAAATAGAGGAACTCTATCACAAAAATATTAATTTTGACTCAGTGTAATGAAATTATTCAGTTTCCTCAGTTTAACCTAAAAAAAAGGTTCAGCAATAAATATAAATTAGGCTAAAAAAATAATTTTCCACTATCAGAGTGAGGAAACACTTTGAAAACAAAAGCTTTGTATTCTATTTATTATTAATCAAATAAAATCAGTTCCAGTTTCTTTTTTGTTTTTAGAGAAAACATCCATATTGGCAAAGTGTCTCTGCAGACTGGAGACGAGATCACGCAGGTGACGGTTGCACGTCACGAACACATTGTTCCTCCTGCTGCAGAGATAAACACTTGTGATAGTGATCTGGAAATTAAACACAATGTAGCTGTCAGTCACACACACTCACACACACTCACACACTCACACACACTCGTTACACTTTGGAACAGTTTCTTCGCATGTCATCTTACCTGTGCTCGTGGATCCTGAACACCTGTTCCGGCAGATATCACTTCCTCCTCGACTCCACGTTGTTGTTTTCCGGATGTGTTTGTCTTATCAGCTCAGCAGCTTCGTATCTATTTGGGGGGGATTTTCAGCGAGTAGGTGGGCGGCTGTTATAGATGCTACAAAGACAAGAGAATAACAGAGAAAGAGAGAGAGAAAAGGGGGTGAGAGGTGGTGATAAACAGAGTTGGGTGGGTGGCAGGTGGGGGGGGTGCCTTGCAACGATAAATCAAGTTCCAGACTAATCTATTTAGCATGCTCTCACCATTATCCTGTCAGTGAAACAGCTAATTAATTAACTGATTCTACAATGAAGAGGTTTTGAATGAGCCCATTTAGATAATTACTACAAGGAGCCGATCGGGCCAGACATTTACTACTGTCACAGGTTCCAGCGTTGGCAGCTGCCCTTCACTCCTCCGTCCTGACGCCGCCGTCATACAGGACACACTGCAGGACGCCACCGCCATCGCTCTGAGGTTTGAGGTCATGATGAACGTCTGAGCTAAATAAACAGGATCTTTAAAAAAGCCTCTTGTTTACATTGTGTTCATCGTTGTGGACGGA
This sequence comes from Acanthurus leucopareius, assembly GCA_029814765.1. Classification (NCBI taxonomy): domain Eukaryota; kingdom Metazoa; phylum Chordata; class Actinopteri; order Acanthuriformes; family Acanthuridae; genus Acanthurus; species Acanthurus leucopareius. Next base: position 14,040,343 of record JAQMCX010000027.1, on the reverse strand, counting down.
CAGATGTGGCATCTTTAGCTTTTTGTCTGCAGTTTGTGGAAAAACCAGGAGGCTAACAGAAATGATGCTAACTTGAAAGTGCCAAAAACTGCAGTTCCCTAAGTGGCCACTTGAGGCATGCTCGAAAAATGAGTCAAAAAGCTCCACTTTACAGCAAAAGTAGTCACATTTACAGCCTGAGTTTGGTCTCTGCAGCTGATTTTCAACTACAAAGTGCTGAAATTTTATAAAACTGACTCATTCAAATTATATCAGGGTTTATAGTTGCACAGTATTTAACTGCATGGACTTCGACTCTGCAAACTTCCCACTTAATCCTGCTGAATTTCACTTGTTACGTGATTGTGTCTCATATTTTGTGTTGTAAGAATTTTGGACTGAACATTAGACAAACACACTTAAGTTTCTGCAGTTTATTTAAGAGACCGGATGATTTGCAACCAAAGACTGGAGCATGAGTCCAGCTCCTGCTGTATTTTTTGGGGAGGATGTTTAACTTTTTATTGCCTGAAATGTTTTGGTTCAACGAACTGCTAATTACAGGTTTTGTGTGCAGACAACAGGGGACTGTACCTCGCACACACCAGCCCCTCGATGGGCAAAGATAATGAGCAAAAACACAAAGGCTGCATAATGAGATTTCCTTTTTTTACAAATGATGACTGTGACAATTATCAGCATCATTGGCTGCAAAGTTAATAAAATCGGTTTGAATCTTGTTTTAGATAAATTTCATTTCGTAACATAGTGGTTGGAACCTCATGTGGATTGTTTGATTTGAAATAAGAAATGATAATTCGTTCAAGATGCTGATAATATGTGACTGGTATTTTCAAAATAAAAGTCACTTCTGCAGGTTTTTAGCCTTTCATGTGTACAAGAACTGAATACAGACACTGAGCAGCTTTTGTTTTGGTTGTACCGATAAAAATCATGGTTCAGCTCTTAAAACACGGGGTTTCCATCTTCTGCTTTAAGGCTCCTGCTGTGGAAACTCTTAGAATTCAATCAGGAAGCTGTGTTATTTTAATTTAAAGACCGATAGCTCTCAGAATGAATTAACAGGTCTATAACTTAATCGTTAAACTGTGACATAGTTGTAGTAAAACACAGAGCTTCACCTCATGTTTTCTTCTGTTTTCTTCTAACCTGCAAATGACTTTATGAGGCAAATGCTTCATGCACCTGCACCTTAATGTCACACAGAGGAAGTGTGAAGCCTGTATGAGGGTTTAACCTGAGGTTTTGCACATGTTTGACACTTTGTTAGCCAACTGTACGTCCACACCTTTCCAGCACAAAAGATAAAAAACAGAGCGAAAGAAGAACAGCTTTCGATACGAGAGGCTCCGTGCAGAGAAAACAACATCCTGACTCTAATCAAGGAGGGTCGAATCTGAAGCACTTAGGAAAAAAAAATAAAACCCGACATCCTAAGAGGAGGTTAATTAGCTTCGCAAAGGATTCGAGCACTCGAGCTCCCGTCTTTTCAAATAAACAAATACTTGATCAATTCTGTTTGATTACAGGAACATGATTTTTATGGTGTCCCACCAAGTGCACAGCAGCTCATTACCAAGAGAGCTGATTGATAAGTTAATGACCTGAAGGAGGAGGAGTCCGTTTCAGAAAACAGCACATTTATTTTTCAGCACAGTCCAGCAGTCACACAGCATACGTGTCCGTTCTTTGTAGAAGTCAGCGTCTTGTCCAAAAATATGTCCATAACGCCATCATTATGGTCAAAATGGCAGCCAGTGAGCTTCTTCTTCATCTTTAGGAAAATGTAGAAGTCTTAGGAGGCAAAATGAGGTGAGAAGAAGCTGATGAAGAAGTTTAAATCTGCATTCTTGGATGACGTTCATTTCTTCAGATAGTGCTGACTTGCAACTTTTAATTCTTCAAAACAGAAAAAACCACAAAGTTATTAACTTCAACCTTTCTGCATAATTACTCAAAGATTTGATCTGCGTGTGTCTGCATGTGCAAAAGTTCAGGTTCGACACTAAGACAAGCTTCACACTCCTTCTGTGCAACACAATGTGCGAAATGCATGAAGCGTTTACTTTGTAAATTCATTTTTAGGTCAGAAGAAATCAGAAGAAAACACCTGAGCTATCAAATGTTGCACAGTTCTTCTTTAGGCCATGAACTTTTCAATCACCTCTCATTCTCTGGATCTAAAGAGGCTTCTGACAGAGGTGGTGCAGTTGTAGGTGGTGCTGTATTTAACCTCTTATCTCACAGAGTGTGTGTCTTTTTCTTTAAGACAGAGGAAATAAGAATGTGTGTGTTAGAAAGTTCTTCAAAAATAGACAAAATGGCGACAAAAAAAGGTGAGAAAGTGTCTTTTTTTAACAGCTTCCCGACTCTTAAAATACGAAAAGACTTAAAAGTGTTATCATCGTATTTATAATTTGCTTTTATCAACTTTTTTGTTAATTGTAAGCGTTAATATCTGAATTAATTATCAAACTACACGTCACACTGAACCGTCAGACAGCTGTTGATCATGTGAGCTGATGTGAGGCTCCACATCTGTGACACACACTGTCCGGTCCTGTTCGTACGGTGGGAAAACTCGGTTAAACCCAGACCACCACCTCATGCGACCGCCTGAGTCACCGGTCAGGGTTTTGTCTCGTCACCAGCAGACAGCTCAATCCACTCCATCAGATCAGAGCTCCTCTCTTCATATCTCCCCTCTTCCCTCCTTTTCTTTCCCCCTTTTTTTCTCCTCTCAATAATGGTCAATCCCACATCAATACGCAAGACTCCCTTTCACTCCGTCTATTCCCAGAGGTGGCCTCATTACCCCGGGGTGTTTTGTTTGTTTGTTCCTCAGTTAAAGAAGCTGAATTGAGCAGCCGGCAGGGGTGGACTGCAGGGACAGGAGGACCAAAGAGCTGGGGGAGGGGGAGGAGGTGAAGACGTGGCTTCAGGAGGTGACGGGGAGCAGAAGACGACGGGGGGTCCGAGTGGATCTGAAGGGGAGAGATCGACCACGAAGGTGGGAGGTCATGAGAGGCTGAAGCTCAGCGCGTCAGCGATGATTTAAAAGATGATGAGTCGAGTTATTTGTTAACAAACCTGATCAGAAGTTTGTCCTCTCAGATCCACAGTCTTCATTTCTATTTTAAACCTACAGGTATCAGACCTTCTGAAGGCTGAAGGCTGCAAAGCCAAGCAGATCAGATAATCTAACAGAGAATGAAAAGGAACAAACAGGTTTATGTACCGGTGCTGGGGCTGATGGGAAAGTGGGGACAGGTGTGCAGCTGTGCAGGTGCTTAGTGTTTTTTTAAAGGTGCAGAGCTGATTGAATTTGTGGTTCTGACGTTGTGGCACTTTCATCTCTTTTCCCACAAAGCACACACGGAGGTTTGCACTGAACGGCTGCACAACAACATGGAGGGCGTCCAAGGCTTCCCTCCCATTTCTGTGCAGGTGACTCACCTGACAGGTGTCACAGCTGAAAAACACTGATGTGAAGTTCAGAAACTCAAATTTTAGTGTTTTTAAAAAAAAATAACTGAGAGAGTTTGAGATTTAGAGGTCTGAATTCATGCCTCCTGAACATAAATCGCAAAAAAATAAATCCAAAATGCTTTGAGTTCAACTCATTTTAAGGCTGAAACAATATAACTTTTTGCTCAATTAATCAATTGAACTCTATAAAATCTTATAAAATGCATCACCACTTCATTCTACTAAACCAACAGTCCAAACTGAAATATAATGGATCTTTAAAAAACTCAGCCTGTTATCTCAGCATGGAGTTGCCACCCGTCCCGATTT
>JAQMCX010000027.1:14010618-14036445 GCA_029814765.1 Acanthurus leucopareius | reverse complement strand
GAGGCTTCACTTTTGCTCCGGCAGAAACCAATGGGTGACGTCACGGAAGGTTTGTCCAGTGTTTTATACAGTCAATGGTTACCATCCACTGCTGTTATGCGATAATTAGAGCAAGTTCATCGAGCTAAGCAGTAGGTGGCGCAACATTTTTAGTCAGGTGTCATTTACCACAGCAGAACAAGACAGAAAAACGTGATGACGTAAACAAATGACGCAAGTAAACAAATACTGCTGCTTCCCATCTACTGTGGCATTTATGTTTGTTTCTTTCACTAAGTCAAGAAATTTCGAAGTTTCCTCATCAGTCCTCACATACCTTAAGTTTACCTTAACTTAAGACGCTGCCGCAATTGCTTCTCCAATGCAGAGGACAACTGTCATGTCATTTCTAAATCGCATCCTGTATTCGCTCCGGTTACCATCGTACTTAGCATTTACCCTCGTCGATACTTTTCCCCCTGCTTCAAACGAAAAAACTTTTTTGCAGTACGACGAGATTCTTTCGAATTTTGAGTTTTCATCAACTTCTTTTTTTTTGCGCAAATCGAAAGTGCGCATAGAAATAGGTTGATGGAAATTCGACTTCTGAAGAATCTGTATAACGTTCAGCGGAACACAGTTGGGCAGACTTGACTCTCACAGCTCAAACTCTAGGCTTTTAAACCTGATATCAAGTTATTTTTACATTTTACAGTTTGTTTTATTTTTAAGAGTAAAGCCTACAATTTTATCAATGAAGCATTTAGTTTTTATGTAATATCTGATCTTTTCGACCTGCCTTGCGTTATGGTTGTGACTTCGATTGGGCATGTCTTTTCGACCTCTAATGTCTTTTACGGTCACCACAGCGTCGTGTATAAGTGTGGGTCGATTTGTATTCCGCTCGAACGTCACTCATATCATTGATATAAAAACAAAACAAAATAAAAATCACGTATCAGCCCTTTTATCGTCTCCATTATTTTTCAATGAAAAGTAATTTATACAGCACAAGTAACACATCAAATGCAACTTCAAGTGCTGAACAAAAAAAGGGAAAAAGAACGTGATGCCTTAAAAAAGTTGTAACACATTTAACGTTAACTTACCACTCACGTGCCACAAAGACCCACTATACTGTCTGACTAGCTGGTAAGACAATCAGTTAAAAAATATTGTGATTGCAGGGAATTGTTTTAAGTTTGACAGAATTCATATAGCATCCTAAATTTCCTTAAAATACGATCATGAAAGCATCTGGTTCGACGCTAGAGTATATTGATGGCTGATACAGTCTTGAAATTAAAAGCTACAATTAGCGATGTGTAACTACTCACTTTCTGAAGGCATTCAATCACTTTGCTCATGTAGTCCTTTTGACAGTCATATGGTGCAAAAGGGAAATTCACCGTCACTCCATTCAAAGTAAGTGAAGACATCGTGTGTCAGTGTGTCAAATAATGTAGTGTTTAAAAAGACATCCTTCACTTTGGGTTGACTGTCAAACACTGTTAGAGAGGTTAAGAGAGTGAATAGGGTTAACAGCTAATAGCTACCGCAGAGTCAGTCTTAAAGAACTCGTGTTTACTCTTGCCTCTTTATTCGCGCGCCCAGCGCACTGCTCATGCGCACCATTAGACGACTTCTTCTTCTCTTGTAATGCCGTGTGGTAACCAATGTTTAGGTGCATTACCGACACCCACTGTGCTGAATTGAGGGCCAGAGCTACTTGCTGCTAATAGAAAAGGAAAAAACAAAACAAAACAAAACAAAACAAAACAAATAATAATCTAGATTATATTTAATTAACCAGTTCCCGTTAGAAAAACTCTAAAATATTCTAATCCCCCTAATGTTTTTAGTTCGTTTTAATCCTTTATTTAGCCTTGCCTGTCCCAGCCTAAGCCTAAAAATCTCTCCCGGGACACAATTTGTCCCTTTATTTGGGGAAAATGCAAAAAACTCATTTGATTTCCTTCGTTCTGTAGTCTAGAAAGGTCCCCCGTGCTTCTGCGGCTATTTAAAATTATAAAGAGTTTTATACAGTCAATGCGCGCGCGGAAAACCTAGCGCTCAAAGCGGCTCTAGGAAGGGAAACTTGACCGAAGTCCGCACTGAGGTCTTCTTTTCACCATTTGAAATGGGAGGAGAGACGACTGACGAGGAAGGAGATGGAGCAAATACATGCAAGCCACCAGCACGAAAAAACCGATATATTAGTTACAATCCTGACTGGGCGACAATGAACTGGTAATTGGCCGATTCCTTCGCCCCAAACATTTGGTCGAGTGTCCCTTTTTTTCACAAATCCAAGGTAGCAACCCTATCTCAACAGGACGTGAAAAAGTCACGAATAATCAACAGGATTTTTGCTCATGAGCACGAAAATTTCCATTATTATCATCACAGTCAGCACGACTATGTTCACAATAGTTTAGGATGAAAAATATATATAATGCTATTTATACATCTATGATAGTATTAATGAAACAACACTTTTTAAAAATAATTTGCATCATTTTCCGTACTTGCTTTATCTTAATAGATGGCAGCAATTAACCTCAATGCTGGTTGCTACCTGCCGTTAAACAGAAAAATCATTCGTAAAGAGTATTTGTTCTTTCTCTGAGCTGTTGTACGGATATGATTACAGACCTTGTCTCCGTAAACTTGCATTTTCAGTGTAATTTATTTGCATAATTAATTTGAAATGTGAGAAAAATTGATAAACAAATTTAAGAATGACTTCGGGTGAAAGAATTATTGTTTTTTATATAGTTTCAGATATTGCAATAATATCATTATCAAGGATTCTTTACATCTAAGTAATCACTGAGTAAAACTCAAATACTCCAACAGATTTTTTCCAAACTTGACACTAAGTAATAAACAAACAAACAAAAGGCTGCAGATTTTAATTATAATTCAATATTCGTGTTCAAATTTAGCTGCATGGAAACATTTTGTTGGTAATTTTCATGCACTTTTGCTCAGCTGAACATTAAATTGCGTGTTTTTTTACTTGTAACTGAGTCATCTACTCTGTTGTATCTCTACTTTTTTACTTTTTTAAACTTTTACTTGAGAAATTTTTTACATCTTTGCATCCTGTGGTGTAAGAATTCTCTCTTTCAATACAAAGAATGTGTGCCTCATACTTGAGGGTCTGATTTCCTTATTCTTGTGACTCTGAATAGAGAAAGACACGTTCACACACACACATTCACACACACCTACACACACATACACATACTTTGCACCTTGTGAAGGACACGCAGGCCGATTAATTACTAGAAGCACGTCGTTTTAAATCTGGTGGAAGGACAGCCTGTTGTTCCTGCAGAATGGGTTGTAATTAAAGGAAGCCGAGCTGCGGCGGCGGCGGAAAAGGCCACACACCAGCCCCTCGTGGGCCTGGACGCCACTGATGGGAATTTATGGTTCCTCTTTGCGGGTGTACGTGCTCTCCGTGCAGCTCCGGAGGCAGACGTGTTAACTTCAGAGTCGCCTGCAGCAGCTCAGATTGCAGATGTATGGATGTGCAATAAAAAAAACTCAAGGGTTAAGTGAGCACTTTCTGACAAACTAAAAAATGCTCTTACATGCACCGTGTTGTATTTGTTCGCCACAGAGAGAGAGAGAGAGAGAGGTAACTGAGCGATGCTGAGCGGCTGCAGTCAATGGGATGTCGTCAACAGAGAGCAGGAAGGCACAAATCAGAGCTCGCGTGCAATGAGAAGCGCAATTTAACGCGGACAAATTTCAGCGCGCTCGCTTCCCAAACAAAAAAAAAAAAAAGTGAATTGATTTTATGTGACTCCACTTCAGCGGGGGGGATTTATTTGAACAAGCCAAAAGTGTCTACTCCACTAAGCATTGACAACCGGATACCCCCCCACACACCCACCCACCCCTCCAACTACCCCTCCACCTCCAAAAAACCATATTAAACTCCCCTTCTCGCTTTCCCCCTCTCACTCTTTTTCCATGAAAACGATTGTATTTCATCTCTGTCTTTCTCATTTTCCACATTTCTTTCATGTTCTTCCTCATCACATCCTCTCTCTTTTCGTTGCCCTCCCCTCTTTCCTCCCATATCTCATGGGCTTGTGTATACGTCTGCCTGTTCTTTTTTTTTTTACCTCTCCGTGCATTTTTACACCTCTATCCTTCTCCTTTTTGCCGTTCGCTTCTTCCCCATATCGCTCCATAAAACACTCCCTCCACCCGCTGCTTTCTGACGTCTCTCCTTCCACCTCCATCCATCTCCTCCTCACTCTCTCCCTCCCTCCCCATCTCCTCTCTCTATCCCCTCCCGACAGCACCCCCCCCAACTCTCCAAACCACCTCCACCACCACCACCTCACTCGCTCTCACAGCCGTTCACTCCATTTTTCTGCACATGAGATTTGCCTAACAATAAGTGGCTCTGCCCAAGGTCAGATAAGAGAAGCACAGCCCAGGAAGCCACAGCCACTGTTTCTTTCATCCCTTTTTTTTTCCTCCTCTCTCTCCTCACAGCTTTCGAATTATCTCTGCAGCACATAATAATAATTACTGAGGACGGCAACACAGAGATAAGAAAGCAGGAGCTGAAACGGCAAGAGAGAGAGAGAGAGAAAGGGAGGGAGAGAGAGGGGGGAGGCAGAGGGAGAGAGAGAAGGGGGGACAGGTTAGAGAAACTATAGAAGAAAGAAAGAGCGTCGTAAAGGTACATTAAAGAGAAACCGTGAGGCGTGAGAGACCGATGGCTGAAGGTGAAGTCAGACGACAATGTGGAGGAGAAAGAAAGAGAAGAGAAGAAACGAAGGAGAAAAGAAGTGAAAATTGAAATTATTAAAGGATAAAGCTTGTGTTGTTCTAATTTTTTTTTTTTTTTTTTTTGGTCGTTGTCGCCAATTTTTAATGAAAAAGACCAAAATCAACAATGTTTTTCTCTCAATGCCAACAAGATTCAAAATTCTGAAGTCTTAAGAAAAAAACAAGAAGTTATTTCATGAAACGGATGGGTTCTGTAGTTTTTTGCAAAAACAGAAGAAAATACTGCACTTGTACACTGTATTATTAAAATTTTAAGTTTACGTTTTCTTGAGAGTTTGTGATTTACATCCAGTATCAATGTTTCGTCCCAGTTCGGTCAAAGTTCGCTCTGGTAGGGAAATGAGGGTTTGAAGTCAGGATGGTGGATGAGTTTGCAGAAGTCCAACTTTATCTCCATCCATCATGTCCATGGAGTTAGAGTTGCATGATGCCACTTTTATTCATTTTTTTGTACTTTAAATGATGAAACAGCGCTTCTGATGCAAAGAAAAGCAGTTAGTCGAAGCTAACGTGACTTTAGATTCATTTAAACCCATATGTTTACATTTGTAATGTTTATTAGAGCACAAAAAACACAAAAGAGGACACTTATTCATCTCTCAAATGTGACCAAAACTGTGAAAAAAAAAATAGTGAACCTTTAACATACCTTTTTTTTAATAAACTGACTTCTTGTTGTTGTTGTTGTTGTTTTTATTGTAATTAGTGGCCTAACACCTTAACACGGCCCAAACATGTAAAGGGGTTTGTTTATTTCATCGTTAAATGGCCTCTGAATGAAAATCTGTGACTGACTTTAACAGAAATGTTCACAGACGAGGTGATGTGTTAAAGTTTGAGTCACGTTACATTTAGTCACGTTTGTCGACTTCCTTCTTCACGGTCTGACTGGTGTTACTCCGGAAGTTACGGACAGGCAACAATGAAACGTTACCTTGAGGAAAACATATTTCTGAGTTTGAACACTGATAGAAATATTTGGAATCGTAAATACACAACTCAACAACATATAGTACAAAGATAGAGTCATATTGAGACTTTTTACATGGAAATGTAAGATATTGTAGTTTAAAATGGCAGTATCTTGATGATGTTATTGTATTTTTATCTTATTTTTGTTTCATACTATTAAAACTTTTATATTTTCACCACCTGAGAGGAAGCCTCGCTAAATTTTATTGTACTACAATGACAAATAAAGTTTGTTCATTCATTTATGAGTATATGTATATAAATAACTGTAAAATAGTCTTTCGTTATAAATCATTACTGTGTATGTGTTTCGTCTGTTGCATGAAGAACTACAAAGCCACGTGTTGCACGAATAAATAACCTTGTTCCTTTTCTCTTGTTTAATTTGAAGAACTCATTGTTTAAAAAGTGAAAAACGGCAAATGATATATCAAATATTAATCTTTGTCTTTGAGCCTCTAACATCCAGAAACAGAATCACAGGACGTATCTTCATTAATTTTTGACAAACTTCAGCTCGGTATCGTCAAACCCCGGCGAGAGGAAAGAACTAGTGGACGCCAAACAAAGGAAATTGCTTTCAGTCTTTTTAATACTGCCATGTGGCTCAGTAGCATTTCTGCACCTGTGACAATACACCACTCACTGTCACATCAGACCTGCTCTCTGCAGGGGTCAAATTGCCATTTTGCTACAAGATGAAGTGTCCCCCGAACTGATTATATTTCAACAATCACTCTGGGAAAAAGAAGAAAAGAGGACAATTTCTCTTTATGAGTCGTTCCACCTGCGCACACACTCGTCTGCCGAGCTAACCGCTGCGCACTTGCTAAAGCTGTAACCGCCAGTGACCTGCAGAGCGTCAATCAGAACGTGTTGCATTAAAGATGGTTAGAAGTTATGATTATCTTAGAATACAGGACACATTTTAAGAGTGTGACGGCGGGGAAACACACACACACACACACACACACCTAAACGGACACACAAACACAGCAGTGGTGTTCCTCTGCAGCAGCACGCCGGCCGTCCTGCCCCACCTAACCCCTGACCTCCATATCTGAGGGAGCAGGGTAAGCCTCCTAGTCCCTGAGCTGCTGTTCCCAAACCCACACACACACACACACACACACTTACACTTACCGCCACCTCCACCCACCCATGTCTCACCCCTCAGCACTCCACCCCCAACCCCCAAAGGACCTGCTATCAGCTGGGCTGAGCCCTTCTGCACCGGCCTGATATCCACACAGGATTGGAGGGAGGGGCAGCGGCTGGGTGGAGGCACGGAGCGCTGTGATTTACAGTGAGAGACAGACGGAGAATAAGAATCAGGGCTCTTCTGTATTTCTGTTTGTAGTTCCTGTCTGTTTGTCTCCGTCTTTGTGTGCAGCAGCCGCATGTTTATATGTGTGTGCGCGTCTTTCTTCTTCTTCTTCTTCTTCTTCTTCTTCTCTCTGCATGTACTGATGATTATCACGGATGTATTATTTTTCTTTAAACGATGGCAGATTAGCCCCCCCCTCCTTCCTCTCTGTTTCCTCCCATCTCTGTATCCAGACGTCACCCCAGCGTCACCCCCAGAGTTTCAGGGTGTCGTTACGCCATTCTGGCCTCTTCTTATCTGCCAACTCAGGCCCTGTCACCCGGGTGACCCGTGAACTCACCATCAAGAGGGGAGGAGGAGGAGGAGGAGGAAGGGCAGGAGGAGGGGCTCAGGGAGGTTGAATGGGTGACTTGAGAGAGGATGAGGGGGGAAGGAGGGGATGCTGAAAAGCAGAGGAGAGGGATTTAAAGAGTGAAAGGCAGGCTGGGTGGTGTGGACGGCGTCTCTTCTCTGGTCTGAGATCAGTTAAACGATGTCCAAGAACTAATGGTAGAGAGTAACTAAGTAAATTTTATTGAGTACTCTACTTAAATGTAATTTTAATGCTTGGATGTTTCCATTTTCTGCGACAGTTGGAAAGTAAGACATTGTGGTTTTTACTCCACTATATTTATTTCATTACTTAAGTAAGCTATGCTAGCTAGCTTCCAATCAGGAAGTGGAGTCGTAGCTTGCTAACATTAGCATCTGATTCATATTAGATGGTCCAACTTTGCTTCTTTTCTTTTTGTATTCACCTCTTGTGTTTTGAACACAGGTGCTCCAACACGATTGTTGTGTGTTTAAACTTCAAACTGCATAATAAAGCAGTAATGCATGAGAAAACGTAACAACAACAAAAAAAAATTAGTGTAAGTTTAAATAAATAAATGTGGAAAAAATACAGAATAAATGTTTAAATAATGCTGCAAGAAATACAAGTGAAAAACAATTAAATAAATTTAAAAAACGGAAAGTAAAAAAAAAGATACGACTGTAAATAAATACAAAAATACACAAACTACGCCAAAAATATCAATTTATGTGACTCTTTCAAAATGAATTGATGCCTAGCTTTATTTTTTATATATTTTTTGATGAATTTAGTGGGAATTTTATTTATTTATTTAGTCATTTATGTTTTATTTTATTTTTTTAATTGGCAGTTTCAGTCCTCCATAGCTTGGTCAATGGAAAATATGAATAGAATATTGAAAGTAGACCTCAAGAAGAACAAGCATGATCTTTTTTCCAGATGAGAGAGATGAAGGAAATATTGAATGAAATACTGCATTTCGTTACAGTAGCTAATAGAAAATAAGGTAAACAGGAAGTGACATCACCACTTAAGCTCTCTATTACAGATACTGATGTAGAAAGCAAGAGGAATAAAACTTAAATCTTTTTGTTTTGTTTGTGAGGTGCTTAAAAAGCTTCATTCTGCCGCATCTCCATTTAAAAATAACATTTTCTTTCTGTCTGTCTGCATTCAAATACACAGTTTGACAAATTTACTCTAGAGGGAACAAAAAATAACAGAGCTGTAGTTAAAAGTTTGCATCAAAGATAGATGGTTTTAATCTTGGATCGAGGAATGAATACTCCTGAATCTACTACAACATCATATCAACTACCTAATGAGAGATTTACAGAAAAGCAGCTACTGGACGAATGTCAGTGGATATGTTCAGAAAATGCTGAGGCAGAGTCGATGCTTCTGAGCTCTGCTGAGAATCTGACAGCGACCGTTTCGTTACATCTGATTTGCATTTTTTGTCTCCGTAAAAAATCCAGCACTCTCCTGTCTGATTTGGAAAGGCAGACCTTATCTCTGTGTTTTTAGCTCCGAACCTGCCAATGAATGACTGTTAACCCTTCAGAAATTCATCATTTGGCCGCACTGATTAAAAGATGAGTGAACTTATTATGCATTAAAGCGTCATGTCAAAGCCCTGGCACGGCGAGATAGCGGCCTTATCTCTCCTCTACCTGATAAGAGACAACATGGGAGAGAGAGAGAGAGAGGGCAGCGGCGGTGGCGGTGGCGGCGGTGGCGGTGGGGTGCAGGTGGAGGTGGGGAGAAGAGGAGGAGGAGGGGTGATGGAGGTAGAGGAAGAAGCAGAGATACAAGATGGGAGAAAAAGGGGGTGAAGGGTGGCAGGAGGTGGAGAGACGGCGGTGGCAGCGGCGGTGGCAGCGGCTGTGAGGTTGTAATAAGAAGGGAGGGAGAGAAAAGGCAGCATACAGTACATTTAAAGCAGAGGGGAGGGGAGGAAGAAATTGAGAGGGATGGCAGGAGAGATGGGAGACAGTTCTGGGGCATCTAATGTTCTCTCTGTCATGGCATCATCCTCTCTCCATTCACTCCTCGTCCTCACGTCGCCTGTTTCCTTTTTTTTTTTTGCATCCATTTGCATTTTTCGCTATATTTTCTTCTCCACTGTCCAATGGTCTGTCTCATATTTTTCCTTTTTTTTTCATCCACTCCCCTCCTTCTCCTCCCTCTCCTCCCACCTCTCTCTCTCTCTCTCTCTCTCTCCCTCTCTCTCTCTCTTCGGTGGGTCTTTGAAGGGAGGTCATGAGGGAGACAATGCAAACACAGGCCCTCTGAATAGAGAATGGGAAGAGGACAGCTGTTGGAGATGACAGCGATGGCTGTTAAAACGCAATCTGTCTCTCTTCCCACCGGCCTGTTGCAGAGCACACACACACACACACACTCACACACACACACATGCTGCAGCAGCGGCTCACGTCTTTTCACCGAGGCCACAATGTCACAGCGACACTCCCAACTGTCAAACACAAGTGTGAGAGCACACACTTAGGGGCATGTGTCATCACGCACACATATGTAAATGTAGTCACTCTGCATAAAACGCAGAGGCTGGTACGTATACGACAAGCATATGGTGAAACACAGTTTGCACAGAATAACTAAAACATGTTATAAGCAAGGACAGAAAGTATGTAGAACCCGGTGTAGTGAAAATACTGCATTACAAGTACTGATACTGCACTGAAAAGTACGTACATTTTACCTGTTAAATGTACTTAAGGTATCAAAATGTTAATTTAGTTTTCGTATCATTAGATTATTATTACAAATGCATTAATTTGTTTGTAGCATCTCAGTGTTACTTTCAATTTTAAACACTGTTGAGGAGTTAAATTTAAAAAAGGCATCTTACTTGATTGATAAATTAAACTGTAATGTGACTCTTTTTTAAAAGTCTCTGCTCTTGGCATTGAATGGAGGCCTCCTTTATAACAACTTCTAAAGTCTGGTAATACATTTAAGGTTTCTAAAGCTGTTGAATAGATGAAGTGATGTAAAATCTACAATATTTCTTTTGAAATGTGAAGGAGGAGTGCAAAATAGTATAAAATTTAACATTTAAAGTGTGACATGAGAATCTTTAATTTTGTACTAAAAACTGCATTCATTTATATTTACTTTACAGTTTTTTTTTCTGCCACTTTGAACTGCTTATCAAGCTGTAAACACAACATTGCCATATTGTAAGTTTTTAAAGTGATTAAATAAACGTTACAAATAACTTTATTTTAACAGTCAGCATGTATTCAGTAAAGTTATATGTAGTTGAGTCAGTATTGAATATTTACGCACTTTTAGCTCTGTTTTGGTCTCCGCCAGCTAGCAAATTATCTAACGCTTTAGCAGCTAAATGCTAGCTTGCTGCTAACTCTGCCAGTATGAACTAAAAACTATTTCTTTTTTTTGTACCAGACTGTAGACATGTTGATTTCTGCTGTAAATTTGGGAATTTTAATGTAGTACTCTATAGGGATTGACTCACTTTTGGTGCAGACCCCAAGTGGCCATTTGAGGAACTGCATTTTCTTATTGGCAGTGTATTTTTCAGCCCCAAATTTTGCTGCTTGATCACAAAACGAAGACCAGCCTCCAGAATGACTGATTATCCTACAATTAACTTGGCCTTTTAACTTTCACTGGAATTAAAAACAACGAAGTATTTAACATCAGGAAACAGAAGAACGGCAGTAGTTTATACAATACAATACTTTATTTAAATTCCATTACATTATTTAATGCTACGATAGTGATTTATGCACACATGCCTTTTAAAAAGTAGGTATTGCTTTAATAATATTTTATGTTTTAACCATTTTTGCATGTTTTTGATTGCAATCAACATAGATGTACAGTCATAATATTCAGTTTAGAAAATATTGCATTTTAAGTTTATCTGACATTAGTTTTACTGGCCTTTTACATATAAAAACAAAAATACATCTGCAATATTAACAGTTCCTACAGTCTGTTTTGTATAAAGAACAGCATTCAGCACCACTTTCTGAATCTGTTATTCACAAAAGATGTCAGTCAGTCTGCAGACTGGAATTCAGGCATTTTCCTGCCAAGACCTTTAAAATGAATCTATTACAATAAAACTCTGAGAAATAAGGCACTTTGGGACCATCATAAGTTTTAAAGGTGTCAGGAGATTTTGGAACACAATACCCGAACGAAAGATATTCAAAGTAAATCTGAGTAAAATTTCCACCCAGAATATAATCGTGAAACGTCTCATTATCTATCATTACAGACACACACAGACATGGAGGGACTCATAAAAAGAACATAACAACAAAAACACCTGCGATAGCCAGCAGCTATTATCACGTTTCCATCCAATTTCAAATTACAAGCTTATAAATGATCACGAAATGTTTGCAAAGCGCTACTGTTTTTCAACACGAGCATACAGAGCATTTCAAAAAAACGAGACTTTAAAAGGACAAAATGCAAAACAAGTTGAAAATTAAAAAACTGTGCATATGTTACTTTTGTTGTTTTGTTTGCGGAAAGAATTAAACTTGATTAGAAATGTTCTTATCAAGAGAGAAGAGAGAGGGAGGGACTGGTTTAAAGTCTATAAGTCAACCAGTAATCAGCACAAACAGCAGACTGATGGGATTCGGGGGGGTCGGAGGAGGCAAAATAAAAAATAAAAAAAAAGAAAGGGGGGGTTTGCTCTATCTCTGGCCTCCACACCCCCCCTCCTGATGGAGGAGGGAAGGGGGGCGAAGGAGGGGGAGGATGGAGGACGAGGAAAAGCAAGAAATCTCAGGTAACAACAATCCTCTGTCGCCCTTGTTGGTGTATGTGTGTGTGTGAGTGTGTGCATTATGTGTGTGTGTGCATCAGTATGTGTGTGTGTGTCTGTGTGTGTGTGTGTGTGTGTGTGCAGAGCGGTATCTCAGGCCCCATACTCCACTGACAGCAGGAGATAAACATAGGCCTGTGCTACTGACCACATGATTTATCAACATGAATTTCACCCCCATCCGCTATCTCTTTCTCTCCCCTGCTCCCTCCGTCTCCCTCCTTCACTTTCTCTCCCGCTCTGTCGTCTCAGACACAAACACACACACACACACACACACACACACACACATGCAACACACACACACACACAAACGTACACGAGTCCACTCATTAACTGTCAAAACGCACTAATGAGAAATAAAGAGATTGTCTGAGTGTGTTGGATGGAGGTGAAAGAGCAGCATACCAGCAGACACAAAAGCAGGGATTGAAACAAAGACAAAGAAAGAAGGGAGGAGGCAGACAAAGAGAAACGGAGGAAAGAACTTATTTTAGCAGGATTGGGGTAAAAAAACAAAAAAAAGCTGAGTACGACGTTACGAATGAAAAGTGTTGCAAAGGATTTAAAATGTAGTGTGTTTTTTTTTTATTATTCTAAACAAGTAGCTTGCAGAAAAAATGTATCTAAAGAAACATCAAATGTGCCTGGCAGTGAAAGAAATGTTCACAGCTCAAGAGAGAGGACATACACACTATTATGTGCATGCAACTGCACACACACACACACACACACTCACACACACACACACCCGTCCCACAATTAGACAGCTCCCTCTGCTTGGTTGGAGCGAGGAGGCTGTGGTGTTGAAAAGGGTGCTAACACGTTGTCTTCCTGCCTCCTCGCTCCTTCCTCCCGTCCTTTTATTCCTTTCTTTTTACCCCCTCGCCTCGGCCCCCACTTGGAGGCAGATTTGGGCGAAAAGGTGCCAGACACTCCGAGCCAGACCAGGGATTCACTCTGCTGGAGCTGCAGGATGGAGAGGCAGAAAGAAATAATGATGTAAGGAGGGCTGGAGGAGTGTGTGTGTGTGTGTGTGTGTGTGTGTGTGTAGACAGTGGTCTTCATGCGTCCTCTTCTTATAAGTGTTAGCTTGTTTACTTACAGTTTGGACTGTGTTGATCGTCCCCCTCCGACCTTGCTTTGCTTGATTAGTTTGACCTCGCAGACGTGCTAACTAGCACCCAGATGCTTCGGTGCGTAGACAGCATTTCCCACCACTGTGTCTACTTTTTATGTCGCTCGCTGCCGTTGATGAACCAATCAGAGAGACCCTGAATACCAATGTTGTTTACGATATAAAAGGACTGATTTACATCTTTGAAAAAAGCTGCCGTGAATCTTTTGTCTAATTTCTAACCTAAATTAACATTTCAAGATTCCTGATTTGATATTGACGATTTCTTATCTTATTTGCCCCCATTTTAAGGTCATTCTGACTTATTGATGAGTTTTCCTGCAGAAGCTTCAAATGCAAAATGCATCCACAGAACATAAAGACAAAAATCTTTGACCAAGCTTTTGGTGAACCTCCCATAATAAATCTCAATCAGAATGACTGTTGTTGGGTTTTACTGCTAAGTCAGGTGTGTTATTTACAGGTGTGTTGCGTAGTTGCACTTAAATATGCATTTATAAATGTGTTGTTGTGGCATAATGCATCACAAATGATGCTGAAGTGCAGAATCAGGCCTGATCAGATGGCTGATGTTTTCAAGTCTTCACCATCTGCTATTATTTCTCCCGAGTGCTCTTTAAAATAACAACTTCTAACTGTAAAAAAAGAAAGAAAAGAGGTCCAGTTGTTCTATTTTCGGACCTTATCCCTTTCTGCACACACTGTGTATTGATCAGGATTGTTTTAACAGACTGCTGTGAGGTCCATTAACCTGTGGTGATGACAAAGCATTAAGAGACTAATGTGTCCCTGGGGGACTGGAGGGCCAAAGTGGGATGAGTGGGCCAGTTCAGCAGACAGCAGACAGCGACGCCCTGCTTCCTTCTGTCAAGCATAGTGAATTTAAAATGGTGACAACTTCAAGGATGTGAAGATGATATTTGTCAGATTAAGATTCCTGTGCTTTACTTTGATATGCATTTCCATATTTTTGTTTACCTGATCTGAATACACATGCTCCAACCAACGCACAAAACCCATGCAATCTAAAGCTAAACAATCAATTTTTATTTGTGCTTCTGCTGTACAAACACACTGAAAAGGTGCTGGACATAATTAGCAAATTTGGTCCAGCTGTTAACTGTACAGTCAGGACACAATGTGTTCGACTCATTCACACAATGAACGAACTCGAGGAAAACACTGGTGTTTTTCTACTCATTATTTATTCTCAGCAAATGTGGTTTAAAGACTGAGATCAACAATGTGTTTGTGTCTCCAAGCCACAACTGTTCCTTTAATGTCCCTTTAGTGTCATTTTGTGAAAAAAAAGGTCTCAGTAAATGCTGGGCCTTTGTATTTTTTCTTAAATGTAACTCAAACAAAGAGTCATAATGCATTTATTTGGGACAATTTTCAGTTGCGGATTAATTTGGAGATTTGGAGCTGCAGCGATTCATAATAAACGTGTGTTTTCACGCTAATAAAGGAACATGTCAGCTAATGCAACAGTGTGGCTTTGGATACACAGATAGTAGTTGTTAGTATATAAAATAATGGTTGGTTTGTCTTTTTAAACCACTAGAGGAACCTCTCACAGCTGCAAACTACACTCTTGACTCTTTAGTTGTAGCTAGTAGCTCCAATTAGCTTATTAGCTCAGTTAAACTTTAAGCTAGTAGCCCTATTAGCTGTCTGTCAGGAACACAAACTAAGGTAATCTCCTCCAAAAAGATGGCTAACTAGAGGTTTGCATAAAACCTGTCTGATTATCTGACTTTTTTTAAGGAGTTTGATCTCATCTTGCTGAGAAAAAGTGTTATCAATAAAAGAAACAGTGGAAAAAATAATGAAAAAAAGGACCCAGCTTCTAATAAACTCAAATAATGTAGACGGAAATTAGGTAGCAGCTAAATCTAGAACGATGCATCTCTTCTCCTTGTGTGAAATTAATGCTTTTTGTACATGATGCCATCCTGAAAAATAAAAAGCAATAAACCAAACTAATCCTTCAAGAGATACAGTCAATCATCGCTCACGGCTGAGAGAGAAAAGAAAGCCGGAGGTTTCGTGATGAGAGTTACGGTGGTTTTTCTACGAAGTATTCAAAGAGCTGACTGTGCAGGGTGAAGAGGAAGAAGTAATTTATTGTTTATTTGTCTGCTGTCCTGCCCAATCTTCATTCTGCGCCTGTGGCGAGCGTCAGACAAATACAACAATGCGTCTGTCCTCCTGTCATCCACCCACCTTTCTTATTTCATGCTCAGCTGGGAAGCCATGTTGCCTCTGTGACTGTTATATCAGGCAGTCAATCATAAAGTCTGTGGGACGAAACTGCTCTTCAAATTACTCTTTTCCATGTTTTGTTGATTATTGACACATAAAAAAAAAAGACCCACAGAGAGTCATAACTCTTTCAATCCTTTCACACTTAAATGTTTTTCATTTTAGTCTCTTTTTTTAACAGCTATAGACTCCTTTTTTCAACCTCCCCTCCTATTTCCTCATCAGATTCCCTTCCTCTATAATTACCACTTATTAATCTTAAATGAGAGCCCTAACACGTTGCATGGTTTTAATACAGCCTGTTAATATGAGAGGTAATTTATGGGGTGTGGGTGGGATGGAAGGATGATGGAATGAGTGTCGTCCATCACAGAAATCATTAGAGACTGGAAGCTCTCTTTTATTCTCACTCCATCAAAGAAAAACGACATAAACACGAGCTGATGGCGCACAGGTGAGTGTCGACCTGGACCGTGAGTGTACGAGAAGGAAAAGATTCCCATTTGAAACTTTTTTCTCTTTTTTTTTTTAAGTATATACAGTGGGAGCATGTTCAAGTGTTAAAAAAAAAGAAAAAAAAAGGGAAAAGCGAAGCAAATGTATTCCTCCGTCTCCACTCCACAGTCTGTCTCTCCTTCTCTTTTCCCCAATTTCCTTTCTTCTCCTCTCCACTCCTGTCTTTGTGTTCTGTGCCCCATTTCAGGGGCTTTTCAGGGGCTGAAGTGGCGCTTGGCTATGCTGAAGTGTCTGCACTGCTGTGCCTGAGCCTGCAATTCACCGACTGTATGTGTGTGTGTGTATGTGAGTGTGTGTGTGTGTGTGTGCCCGAGCCTGCAATTCACCAATTTCACCGCTAATTAGCCCACAAAGGCTACCGGCAGGGAGGAGCAGAGGAGGAGGAGGAGGGAGCGGAGGGTGGAGAGGGGGTGGCATACGCGGGAGGTCCAGGCCTGAGGGGTGGCGGCGATGCTGGCACAGCTGAGACACATATCACGGGACCAGACAGATGCCTTTGTGTGTGTGTGTGTGTCTGCAGCAGTGTGTGTGTGTGTGTCTGCAGCAGTGTGTGTCGGACGCAGGTATCCCATGGCCGCCCTCTCTCTCTTGTTGTGGCGATGGCTGGGTTGGTTGCAGCTGTAGTTCAGCGAGTCTTAACTCCTGACGCCGGTCCCAGCACGCCCAGCAGTCCCACTACGCCCACTGGCATAGACTGCTGGTCCTCTGCCATCACACTGCCTCTCCATATGCGTCTGTGTGTGTGTGTGTGTGTGTGTGTGAGTGTGTGTGTGAAAGAGAGAGAGAGTTTCACATCCCTCCTGCCAATTGTTTTACTACGTATCAGACTGAGGCCTTCCAGGGAGGCAGGCTGCCTGGCAGTCAGCCACCAGGGCTGTGGAGTTTGTCCAATGTTTGTTTTTGTTTTTGTCGTTTATTTATTTGTTTGTTCCAGTGTGATGTTTGTTTTGATTATTTACACACGTATAAATATATACATGTATAGAGAGTGTGATTTCTCATGAAAAACTTACACACCTGATGATAACATCATGTAAATAATCCAGATTCTCTTAAGTGTTTTTAATTTTTTCTTCCATTCTTGCTTTCTCACACTAGGTGGCAGTAATGCACCTAATCGCTGATTGTCACGCGATATAAAACGGAAGAATGCATCAGGTTGCAACTGGTCCTTTTATAAGCTTTTGTGCATTTATAGTTAAAGACCTCAACCTCCCTTCACTTGTATCTTGAGTGTAATTAATGAACCATAAAACACTCAATAAAAAATGTTAAAGAGTTTGACTGACAGACAACAATTTATACATATATCTCGTGATAAAATCATCATTAAAAATACTTTAGGTCATGATACTTATGAGTTAATTAATATGTAGTTTTAGCCAGATTGCAGTCAGGTGTGTTGAATGCGTGCCAATTGCATTCTTTACCTTTTTACATCCTGACGCACTAACAGGTCGGGAATCATGTGAAGAGTTTTAAGAGGAAACTTACTATCTGCAGAGTTTCTGGTTTATCTGTCACAGCAGCTCAGATATATGCTGCAAAAAGCAGTGAATATGCTCTTTGGTTGACATCACTTTTATGGATATGTTGAAGATCTGATGGTCAATTTGTGATTTGTACATAACAATGAGGGATTTTAATCGTCGGCACAATGATCGAAAGGCCTCTGCAGTTAAATACCATTGTACTGATACATAAAATACATACACACATTCAAAAATATATATATAGGCCTGAATTCATATATATAACATGAGAGAATTTGAATGACATCTAGGTTTTTCACATTGTTTCTTTACTGAAATTATTTAAAACATCTGATTTAGTCAGATTTGATTGTTTTATTTGCAAAAATAATTACAGTTTGCTGACAGTTGCCTCTGTAATCTTCGTACAAACTTCATATGTCTTCTTATTTTTACACAATAGGCCTACATATAATAAAATACATGATACGTATAAATTATAGTCATTTTACAGCACTTAAACAATTTATTACATCAAACGATCACAGTGCACATAGACAATCCCATGAGTAAATTTGAAACATAACCAAATATTTAGTACTTTGTAATGTTAAAAAGACATGAAGAGACCAAAAAAAACACAACTGTATCTTTTCTTCTACTCAATCTTTCCTTTATGCATTTGTTCGCTTTTGTTTCTGAGGCTGGAAGGATGAGTTGTGCTGAAATAATTCACAGTTTGTAATGGCATTTGATTGAATGAGCATCTCCTGTTGACATTTTGCAAATAAGAGAAATTCATGAGGCCTGTTAGAGATAGATAGATACATTTATACATTTGAAACAACAGACAAAAAACCCTATTAAAGATTTTAAAGGGAGTTTAATCCATTATGCTGTAAATGATGGTTGTTGTCGCTGCCATAACAACTAATTAAATTAGGAATCTTGCCAAAGCAATTCCTGTTTACAAAATAATGTTTTGGTTTATGCAGATACTTTGTTTTGTCAAACATGGAATATAAAAATAAATCCTAAACAGACAGAGAAAATTTAGCTTACATACAGACACATTTGAGTAGGAAAAAAAAAAAAAGGTACTTTGCAGATTGACAATTTTCTCCAGATGCCCATTTAGCAGGCTGAAGTAGAGAAGGGCTCAGGTCTGTGTGTGAGTGATGGCTTCCTTGCCCTGTCTCTTCTCCCGGCTCATCACTGATGGATTAAAGCTCTGGACAGGTTTCAGCCCTATTGATCTCACCTGCCACGGCTGCTCACATCAGTTGGTGGTGGTGGGGGAATAGAGAGCATAAGGGGGGGAAGGAGGTCTTAAGGCTTTCACCTAGGGCAAATTTCAACTTTTTAAAGTGAACTCAGGGTGATTAATCAGCATTAATAGTCCAACAGAAACATGAACTCTAATAAAAAAAACATAAAAAAATAAAAATGAGAGTGTAAAAAAAAATTGATTAAAAAAAGAGAACTTGATGTTAATTACTAAAAGGTTTTTAGAGACAGTGGGCGTTATGTTTTCTAATTAAATGAGTCAACTTATTATTACACCAAATAAAAAAAACATCTTGTTTTCTAGTATTTTAAACAAGCCTGGGGGGGACTAAAATTAACTTAATGAGAATGTTAATCAGCGTGATTATCTGCTGCGCTTTAATGCTAATGAAAAGTCAACCTCTTTTCCAAATAAAGACACAAAAAGAAACAAGACTGAGAGTCTACAGCACTGAGCTAACACTCAGCATGCTAACATGTTTACAAGGACACTGCTGACACTCTGATCTTTACACTGCATTATGTTTACAATGTTCACTATTTTACTTTAGCACATTAGCATGCTAATATGTCCACAGTGATACCTCTAACACTCTTGTATTATTGGTAATAATTTCACAATGTCCCTCATTTTGGCTTTGGGTATTTTCCTGCTAGCATACTACAATGACGCTGCAAACACAATAATGTTTACATGTTTACCATGTTCAGTATTTTAGTTTGGCAAGCTTACATGCTAATATACTCACAATGACACATCTAAGACACTGATGTCTGTAGCATTATGCTTACCATGCCTACCATTTTGGTTCTGCAAATTAGCATGCTAACAAACTTACTATGACACTGTTACTATACCAATTTTCAAGTGGTTTTATGTTTACAGTTTTGATTCTGTGTACTAATATGCTAACATGCTCACAATGTCACTGTTAATGTACTGATTTTTACATGTTATTATGTTTACCATGTTCACCATTTTAGTTCTGCATACTATGATGGTAACATGCTAACAATAACAATGATAACATGATAATGCATACAATATTTTGCATTTTAGCATACTAAATTTGCTGATTAGCCATAAAACAGACAGAGGTTGCTGAAAAAGTAGTTAGTTTTGCAGTTAGACTGGTTAAAAACCAAAGTTTTAGACAAATTAAACTTTTAAATTGATGATGGTCTCACATAGAGTGTTAAGGGATCATCAAAGTGAAAATGAAAGACAATTTATAGGCCTTTCTGGACCAAATTTAATGAGAATCCATCCAATAGTTGTCAATATATTGCAGTCTAGACCAAAGCGGTGCAACCAAGCAACTGACAGAAGCTGTTGGATCCCCAGGGCCACACCTCTACAAATATAAAAGAAAAATAGAGATGTCATTTGAACTGAGAAATATATTTTAGTTCTCGTCAAAGACAACTCATTTTTTTTTTCTTGCCTCGTGTTTTTTGCTGCACTCAAAGATAACTGAGTTTAGTGAGCGCATGTGAAAACAGCCCGGGGCCATGTTTGTCACCACCGAAACTCATTTTCATGTGGTAGACTATCACCATCCTGCATGCTGGCTTATCTAACTAACTGATAAATAACACGGTCTGTCACAATGATAACAAGGTCAACTCAATAGGCTGACCAACAGCAATGTTTTCCCTAAAGCGTCGAACAGTCACATCTGATGCCTGCGCTGACCTCCATGCTAATGAACAAAACACAGAGAGAGAGAGGGAGAGACACAGAGAAAGAGAGAAAATGAATATGAATGAAAGGCAAATCTATCAGAAACACGCCTCCTTTAAATAACCCCCTCCCTCGTTCCCCTCCTCCACTCCTTCCCCTCACACCTCCTCCTCCTCACCCTGTTATATTTTATTCTCCAACGCGTGGTGAATTTAATAAATATATGCAAATGTGTGCTGTGGAACATGACGAGTGTAAATCAGGCGAGGATGTTCTTTGAGCGCTGCCGAGATTGAGGCTGAGAGCTGACCCCGGGTTAATCATTTTTCACTTCCCTATCGCATTCAATTCGGCTGCCTGTGTGCGCGCGTGTGTCCATGTGTTTGTGTATATATGTGTACTACAATGCGGCACATGTGTGTGTGTGTGTGTGTGTCTGTGCTGGTGCAAGCAATACACAATTCACGGAGAACTTTGCACACATGATTGGGGTAATGTTTACTTTCAAATTTATGCAAAATGTGATGTCTTTACTTTAAAAAAAAGAAAAGAAAATTTAATCTGAATTTTTTTTGCATTTTACAAGTTTGCCTTCGATTTATTTCGTTGCTGCTTTTTGCACATTTAATTGGCGTGACATAATTCTCCATTACTGCACTTTGATTGTTATTTTTTTTACAGCATTGATTGAGAGTTAGGAGATCTTACGGTGTTATGTGCATTCTCTTCCAAAGACTAAAAAAAAAAAATCCCTGTCATTGCCTTTAAAACTGCATGTCCAGGATTCTGCAGACAATCTCTTCATAAACCAGAGTCAAATTCAGGAACATGTTTCACAGACTTAAATTGTCAGACAGCTTGTAATGTTTGTTTAAGCCTTTTGTTTTTGTCCTTTTTTTGGTTTCTCTGTTCTCTCATATTTCTGATTGTGTAGTAAACAAAACAAAGCTAACATGCTATCAGCGCTCTAAATGGACCAGGTGCGTAATGATGGCAGCCTCCTGGACCGCTGCATAATTGCTCGTCTTACAGTGCAAGCCTGCGAAATGTTCACACATCGGTCGCCAGTTTGACGGTGGAGTGTGTGCATCATGTATCACGTGTGCAGATGTATTTCGCACTACTGTTAGATCCAACTATATATATACACATTTGTATTTTTAAAGTACCAAGAGCAGCAGAGAACGAGTAGCTGGCTGATCATATGTCTTTATAAATGAAACCGAAGCAGAGCTGCAGCAGGAATTACATGACTGTGAACATTCAGGTGACTTACCCGACTATTTATTAACCTCTTAAACCATTAAACCTGCATTAACTGATTCTTTCTCCCTCTGGTTTCACACACAAAATAAAAATCTAAATAGATAAAGAAACACAAATTAGAGTTATAAAGCAAAAAAAAGAAAAAAAAGTTGCTTCTCATTCAGCAGTTGCGTAGAAACATTAGCATTCATTCGAGGTGAAAGTCTGATATTCACTCTGGTTTGCTCTCCACTTATTCAAAAGAAAAACAACAAAAAGGAAAATATCAGCCTCGTTCCTTGGCACTTAATGCACCACTATGATCCCCAGCTAGCTGCTAACTTTGTGTGTCTGCAGTTTGGTGAACTTTAGAGCTTTTTCACTAAATAAAACATCCTGTTGTGGGAAGAAATAAGTTATAAGAGCAGTGAAATGGAACCAAAACAATAAAATCTAGGAAAACAAAAACAGAAAACAAAAAAATTAGCTAAAAGATGCTAAAACTCTTCTTTGATGAAGAGGGGTGCAAAGTAAGCTAACTGCTCTGTGGGTTCATCCCTGCATGTTATACTTGAAAAAACTTAATATTATTTTTTAACAGTTGTCAAAATAAAAATACAACTTCCAGTAGCTTTAAATTTTCCTCTCATGAAACTATAAAGTTACAGATGTAAGCGATGCTGAGTCATCTTTTGAGTACCAATACTATGGTAATTTAACGCTTTGCTTCACTGCTGCCATCGTGTGTAATCACCTTGTTTACAACAGAGAAGATACAATAAACATTTGATATTTATCATTAAAGCTTCCTTGTGTTTTTACATGCATGCAATGAAGTAATTAACAAGGAGCTGCAGAGAGAAGTTCTGGTGTGTTTGGCAAATCATTTGGTTGTAATGAAAATGATCCAAAAGGAACCAAAAAGATGCATTTGCCTCATAAATCATGAAATATAAGTATATTCCGCATGTACATATTTACTGTAGCTGCTGTTGGCTGACATGGCCTCTCCTGCCTGACATGTTTTTGGTCAGAACCTCAGAAATCAAATGGAAATGTATTTAAATGAAGTTTAAAAATGAAAAAAGAATATTCTGCCTTCCTGTGAATCATTTTTACTGGGATTTTAAAGTAGTTCAGCCTTGCATATTTGGTCCCTTTAAAACTTTAAGGTCGTGGTTGAATTACAAAGGCACAGACAGCCCACAGGAGTTTGTCATAATAAACCCACTGCTGCTCTGGTGTGTGTGCGTGTGTTTAGGTGTCAGCAGTTTTAGTTTCAACTGAGGTCAAAGGTCACTGCCATCTGGGATTTTGCTGCTAATAAATTCCCGTTCTGACTTTTAAACTCGGATGAATACATCAGCTAATATCTAACAGACAGAAGCAGCAGCAGTATTCTGATCTCTGCCTCTTTGTCCTGCGTTTTCAGAGATGTGAGTCCATTCAAAAAGAGTTTTCACAGGTTTAATTTAGCAACAGGTTACCTTTTGGTACGTAATCTTAATATTTCTCACTGGTGATTTTAAAAAGTGTTCACAGTTTGCATCCTTGCAATCATCTGTCATCTAAACTGTGTTGTAACCATAAATTTTAATTGCAGTTTATAATATTTGTTGTGTATTCTGCAGCTAAATTTCTATCTTATAAAACCACACTTAATCCATGCAGATGTTGTACTGTAAATCCTAATTTTGCATTCAAAACAACAAACATGACAGGACAGTAAAGAACACAGAGTCGTTTCTGTTCATCCTTTATGAAAAACTGGTGAACTGGATCGACTGGCTGCTCATTTTAGTTGACTTGTGTTGCATAAAACTGAAAAACGATGACAACGGCATCATTGTGGTGCTTCAAAAGTAGCACATTACTGTCTGAATTAAAAATGGTCGGCGCTCACGCCACATATCACATGTGCAGCATCGTGTGCTTATTCAAAACGAGCATATTTAAGATGATGTAATATCATAACTGGTTGCTGACGTGCAGAAATCAGTCTGCGGCCTCACAGTAAATGCAAAATGCTTATCCAGTTAAATTTCACTGTGGTCCTTCATTTGTGTTTCCCAAACAAACTAACTTTCCTCAGCATTTCATCGCATCATTGTCCACAACTGAAATTGTTGAAGGGTCAGAGAAGATCTATTTTAGAAGATATTCTGTATTTTATCTGCCACAGTCTTAAAGGGATAGTTACAGTTGTTGAAATGGGGTTGTAGAAGGAACTTATGCTTAGTCGGTGTATCAGATACAGTATCAGGCAATCAGCTCCAGTTCAGATCAGCAGCAGGAGAATTCAAACTAACCCTTTAAAACACCAGATATACATTACGTGAAAAAATCCCATCCAATTCAGGCGTCATTAGAGCAGAAACTCCCGCGTTCTCTGAGGTAAAATTACTGTTTTTGTGAAAGGAGTGTGGTGTCTTCAAAGAGAGCATTAATGGATATAACTGCTTCAGCTTTCCATCAAAAGAGGCTGTCTGATGCCAAGTGAGAGAGCTGAAAATGTGAAAAAATGAAAAAGTAATACACTTATGATACTGATTTTAAAGTTGGCCTTTTTTTCTACGTAGCTAAAATGTATTTCCTTGCTGTCCCTTCCTAAAGCGGTTCATATCTTTAGAGTTCTTTCACACCTGCTTCATTTGGTCCGAACTTTCGGACTTTTCAGTTTGATCTGAACTTAAAAGGTGTAAAACCTCTCCTGGTCCATGGTCTGGAACAACAGAAGCGGTCTGAGCCTGGATCAAGCTGAACCATGGTTGGGTTTTTTACTCAGTACAGAGCAAATGTTCGGACATTCGTACCTTCACTCCAATGACAAGAAGTTTCGGAAAAACCAAACAGAAATGAGCTGAGGAACTACATGAAGGGAAGAGGACACCAATTTTCTTATAAAAATTATTAGAAAAAAACTCATAAAGCTACAATCAAACTACAAAACGAGGCATTTTTAATGCTCTAATGTCAGACGCCTGCCAACAAACCAATCAATGTAAAGTATAGAGACAAACAACCCACGTACTTGATGACGATATGATGTAAATTTGTCATATAAAGTCCGTAAGTCTGTGTGAATAATTGCAGTGTGAATCCAAAACCGACCAGATCAAATGTTCACAAAGTAACAAGAACACAAACCTTGGTCCGGACTTTCAGGTGTGGAAGCTCCTTTAGTCTCCTAAATCCCCATCTAATGTAGGTGATATACTGGAAAGGATCTCCAATGTTCTTTAACTACACCTCTTCAAAAAACCTGAACTATTGCTTTAACTTCACAGCCAAGAATAAGTTTATTCTGCTAACAAGTATCCTGATATACTGATCCTGATGTGCAATAGAGCTCAATTGTTGATAAAAAAAACGCTCAGGAGGTCGAAGTTCGTGTCCCGTGTAAAACCCTCAAATAATTGTTGAACAATTTTAAATTTTGTCTCAGAAGTTACCTTGTTTTTTTACCTAAACCATGACTTTTTTTTATCACATCCAAATAAATATTTTTGTACCGTAACCTAAAAAAACAGCGATGATTTAATTCTCTACTGTTCCCATGACGATGTAGGACACTTAACTATCACTGTCATGTGATCATATCATATCATGGTAACTATCATAACTATCAATGATGGTCTCGGACTGTGTCCTTTTTTTAATGTGTGTTTAAAACTCAGAAAATGTGGATGGTATTAAATGACGTTCAATCATAAAATAATGTTGTGTTCTCATCAGGGATGCTACAGGTGAGCTTTAGCTCTGCCCATCCAGGAAGTACGTAGCTTCAGCAGTAAAACCACAAACAGTTTGCAGCGTAAAATGCAAACAAATCAAACCAAACTGTCTGCTCTCGTGCGACTTAATGTAAACATCAGCAGTGTATGGGAGTGTGTGTCCTTTGCAGCAGGTTCCTGCAGAACATTCCTGCT
>JAQMCX010000027.1:13989763-14010518 GCA_029814765.1 Acanthurus leucopareius | reverse complement strand
GTGCGACTTAATGTAAACATCAGCAGTGTATGGGAGTGTGTGTCCTTTGCAGCAGGTTCCTGCAGAACATTCCTGCTGTCCACGCACACACACATGCACACACACACACACACACACACACACACACACAGACACACACATACACACACACACACACAGACACACACACATTTCTGTCCGTTCACTGGCTGCCGGATGCGTCACCACCGGCTTTTCTCTGCTCTTTTTAAATGACTGCGCCTCTAATCAAACATAATTTACTCACTATCTCAGCCCCTCGCCGCAGCCCTTCTCACCCGCTCTCACACACACCCTCACCCATCCTCACCCATCCTCACCCCTTCCCCAGTAGCCCCTAGCCCAGGGCCTGTTGCCAAGGCAACCAGCATCTCATTTCTAAAGTGTCAGTTTGCATTATTGTCTTCACGCTTTCCAGCAATAACCTCCCTCTCCTCCTCTCTCTCTCCCTCTGTCTGTCTGTCTGTGGACTGTCTGTCTGTCTGTCTGTCTCTCCATCACAAATACTTATACATATCCAACCCCCCCTCCTCCACCACCACCACCCTCCCCATCATTTCTCTGTATCTGAGTCTCTCATTGTGCACTGTGTGTCTCTTTCCTCTGCGTTTTATCATTTGTTTGTTTGTTTGTTTGTCTTTTTCAATGCCATCCACTAACATCTCCCTCACGCACACATACACACACATACATATATACATACATGCATAATGCAAATGCAATGATGCAAGCAATTTCATGCACAGAGTGTGAAACTGTGTCTGCTGGAGACGGAGCATGCCGAACATCTGGATGTTTTTCCAAACAGCCTTCAATCGTATCTGACCAGTGTGAAAGTGAAAAGTTTGTTAAAAAATATGTTTTCGAAGAAACATTTTTAGATCATTACAATCTGTAGATAAATAAGGAAATAAATACAAATAACAGGGGAAATAAAGGAAACACTCGCCCGGCTCGTCTGACCAAATCACATTTGTTAATCGTTCTGGTGTCCCACTTTATTTATGATTTCCAACGTCTATTATTTTGGGAGATTATCTTTTGATGAAGGCACAACCCAACCTTATTTTGCTCTTATTGGCTTACAGGTATTCTTACTGAATCCTGACCAATCATCTTTCTTCAAGCCTCCAACATAGCTGACCAACATACTAGCCAATCAGAGGCAGAGAGCTAATGCCTTCTTTATTATAGGATTCATAGTTTGGCCAATAGGTGCTGACCAAAATACTTCTGGATGCAACAGTATTGATCTAAAACTGATCAGAACATGCAACATTAATGTCTGTATAAATAAAAGTAGGTTCAAACTCATTTGTCAGAGCGAAAAACACCTGAGCTCAGCAGATTGTAATGGTTCCCAGGTAAATAAATGACATTAAGAAAAACATAATTTCCTTCAATCAGCTGTGATTTTTTCTTGTGAGCATTCGTTTCAGGAAGCTGAGTGATTTATCCTGATGTGATGAGTTTGAAAGTATAAACGGTTTAATGTTAGCAAAACTTTAAGTGCTCATATTTCTTTCGATTTAATTACAAAAGACATTTGAATAGAGAGAGTCAAAGAAATTGCTGGAATTGCAGAGATTTAAGAGTTTAACACACTTTCATGTAAACCTGCGTTCTACAAAACATGGCCTTTAAATGAAAACGTTACATGTGCAGGGAACCAAAGCACCAAAACTGTAGTGATTTAAGCAGATTATCTCACCTTAATGAGTAATATTATTCACATTTTCAATAAGTTGAACACAATTTAAATATTTCACAAATGTAAGGTTACTTTAAGGACAGTGGGACGAAGTATTAAAGGAATCTGATGTCAGCGTGGATCTGAAACATTAACAAAATACCAAAAAATCATCATGTTTGTTAGCTAGTTCTTGACAAAAACTGTGCTTGAGTGCGATAGCCTCTAAATCAATGAAAATACAGAACAAATAAAAGCTTCTGTAAGCATTAGTTTTATATTTTATGGATAAAAGGGGGTTGCTTTGGCAGAAAAATGCCAAAAATGCAGGTATGAGTTGAAGTAATGCAGCTTCTGTGCTATCACTAAACGTAATGAACAAGCACTCGCTGGGTGAGTGCTTGAACAAAGTGAGGTGCTTCCACAAAGTGAGCACCAGTTTGTAACACACACACACACACACACACACACGTAAAGTGGAGTGTTTTTGAAGGTCTTAAGTGAACATTACCTGTGATCTCGTTCTCATTAGAAACTGAGAACGCTGTGAAGTGTTGATAGTGCCCGCAGTCTGAAGATGTGTGTGTGTGTTCGTGTGTGTGTGAGTATGTGAGAAAGTGTGTGATGAAGAGAAGACACCCCGTTCCCTCCAAACATCAGCTGAAGGAAGGCAGACAGGAGATGAAGGATGCAGGAACAGAGAAGCTTTGATTCATACAGGAAGTGTGAACCGCGTAGCCACAAGTGAGAACGACGCAGGAGACGCCGGCTGGGAATCAAACCGCAGCACGTGAAGTCAGACAGACGAACCCGCTTCAACATGGCAGAGCGACTTTCAGATTGTTTCACTATTTACCTGCTGACGCTTTTAGAAGCTGGCGTGGAAGGAAAGCGTGTATTTATGTTAATTGAAGACATTAGTGTATAACTGTCGACCTTGTTGTGGAAGAAAAATATAACAACAAGCAGTTTCATTAATAAGTGACACCGTTTATAGATAAATTAGAGAACTCTTATTCTCTTTTTTTAGAAAGCAACAGACTACATTTGCTCAAGTACTTTACTTAAATACCTACATTTTTTGCCTTGTACTGCTTCTCTATTATAAGTCAGAGAGGAACCTTGTCAGTCAGTTGTTGGTATTTTCAATGATGCATCAAAAGTTTAAAGGTTCAATCATTAATTTCACACATTGAGGCCTTTTTCCAAAAAGAGGTAATGCACATAATTGTATATGGGCACTTTGACAGATAAATTCTGATATAAACAACACTTAACTTGCATGACTGATCAGCTGTTTTTGCTTCAAGAGAAGGAGAAGAAGAAGAAGAAGAAGAAGAAGAAGAAGAAGAAGCTCCCTCGGCTGTTGCAGAACAGCAGGTATGTGTCGACCAAAGAAGAGATCAAAATGTTTCTCGATTTCATCTGTAAAAATCATTTCAGCCATCTGTGTTTAGTTTTAGTTCACCACCTTTTCTTCTTCTACTCTGTTAATTACAGTAGGAGTGTGATATACTTAATACCTCCAACCTCTGGCACTTCTGAGCACTGCAAAACCCAGTTTTTTTGCTTTAACCACTTATGGAAATACACCCACTTTTTATTCTATTTTTACCCCACAAATCATCTCTCGGACAACAAAATCAAATATTCTCTTGTTTGAGCTTTTAAATGATCAAGATTTACCACTTTTCTGTCTGAATATCTTTGGGTTTTTTGACTTTGGTCAGACAAAACAAACGAATCAAAGTTGCCACTTGATGGGAATTGAACTTTTTTCTGCCTCTTACAGACCAAACTATTAAATAATGTGTTAAAAAAAGATTAGTACATTAAAGTCGTACTTAATCATTTATTAATAATCTAATAATGTAACACCTTTAAAGGGGTTATGCTGCTAATTAAATACTTTTAATTTTATACATAAACTGTAATTTGCTGATAATACTTTAGTATTTAAGTAAAAAATTTGAATGCAGGACTTTTACTTGTAATTTTGCATCGTGGCAAAGCTGCTTTTACTTCCTTAAAGTAAGAATCTGAGAGCTTCTTTCATCACTGAGACACTTTGTCTTTTGTGCAACAATTAATTCATGCACATGTAAATACAGACTGATCTCTTCCTGTGAAAACTGTAACTGTATTTCCTCGACGAGCTCAGCTGTGTTTCCTCGTCAGCTGTGTTTCCTCGTCCGGGCCATCCAGCCCCCGGTGCAGGGCTGAGTCGTCCGAGGCCTCCCAGGACCTGGAAGGTTAATATTTGCAGGAAGGATGGCCCATAAATATGAGCAAAGGGACTTTTAATTAAATAAGCACTTCTTAAATATTCTCCTGGGCCTGCTGCTTTTGTTTAAAGATGATTGATTGACTTCTATCTCTCCAGGCAGGACCATTAGTTTTGCCACTCCATCCCTCCCCATCTCCTTCTGATTCCTCCTGCTCCGCCAACATCTCTCTCCCCTTTCTCTCTCAATTACCCTCCTTCTCTCACCTCTCTTTCTTTCTCCTCCCTCCTTTTTTCCCATCATCCCACCTCCTCTCTTTCCCTTTTTTTTTCTCCGTTCGTCCGCTGTCAGCTCCCCTTCTTCCTTTTCTCTTTTCATCAGTCCACGTCCGTGAGCTTCTCTCAGGAGGCCCATATTTCTCCAAACTCATGACAGGGTAATGAGGCCATGCTAAATCCTACCACGCCCTGGAGCAACATCAGAAGGTGGAGGGGCAGGTCGGCCTCGGCCTGGCCGCTGGCTGCTGCTGCCTGCACGTCGGCTTCAGCCATGCTGCGAAGCATCTGTTGTCGCCTGGGTTCTACAAAAAAAAACAACTTCCTCGTCTGCAGGACTGTGCAACCAAAGACAGAGCAAACATACAAAACAAACTCTACCGCTTCAAACATCTCGCTCCTCTGTTTTTTATTTGTCTTCACCTCTTTCAGCTCTTTTTCTGTCCCTTCCATCCCTCCTTCCTCTGGAGCTCTGCTGCAGCAGCAGTCTGACATGCTCTGCTGATTTCTAGCTGGAAGATGGGGATCGGCAGGGGAGCTCAGTCTGGCTGTGGGCAGCTGAGCCATGGACGGCACACACACACACACACACACACACACACACACACACAAAGAAACTGGTAGAAATGCTACGTGAGGCCCAGGTATGAGAGGAATTGTGAGCATCTGTGGACATTTGTAGCTCGTCATGCTGCAGTTGTTGCAGCAGTGCAGGTTCCTCTTGTGTTTCTGTGTTTACATACAAATAAAATCTTTATCCGATGCCTTTAGGTGCACCAGATGCATGTGGGAGGAAACAAAAAGCATCGCAGCATTAAATATTATATAATCATTTGCGAAGTTCTGTGCAATTATTCATTCCACGTGGTAATTTATCAACAACTTATCGCATTTTTTGTCAGTAAAAAGATGCCTCGCAGTCATTAAATCGTCACCTTGAGGTGAAAGATTGGCTTGCCTTGATTATCTGTGAATTTTTATGAAAAGAAAATACAATCGTTAGCATTTTTGAAGAGGCATTAATTATACTCAAACAAAAACTTCTCATTGTTCTGAAATCAATTAGGATTTAATACAGTAGTTTCAAATTTCTTACCATAGTTTCACTCACAAAGAACAAACACAGAACAGAGGAGCAATGTTAGAGATGTTTCGCTCTGCACTCACAAATAATTAACGACAATTCACTTAACAACATACACAAGTGATTGAAAAAAAAGGATGAAAAATGATAAAATTGAATAATTACGAGTTTAAAAAAAAAAAAACATATCAGGCATGAAGGTAAAAATCTTCAAAACTGCCTGTAAAAGCTTCCAAAGCAGCTCCGGTTCATTAGCCCGTATTGATCCTGTGAACCGAACAACATGTTTACCAAACACTTTAATGACACTCCTGAAAACTGAAATGCAAACAGAGAGATTGACATGGATTGGTCTGCGTGTGGGATGGAGTGACACTCCACGGAGAGGAGGAGAGCGGAGCGAGGAGGCAGGAGAGGTGATGGTGTGATAATGGAGGCGGTGGAGAGAAAACACTCGGAGGGCGCACGGGAGGATATAGAGACGATGGATGCACTCCAAGTATCGGACAGAGAAGCAGGTAAAAGTAGGCTGCAGGTGAATGGAAGAGGGGGAGTGTGTGTGTGTGTGTGTGTGTGAGAGAGGAGGAGGAGGTGGAGGAGGAGGAGAGGAGGAGGTGGTGGTGGGTGGGTGGGGGGGTAGGCAGGCATATTAAAAATGCAGCAGTGGGGAGCAGGCCGGGGATTCACAGTAATTAGATGACAAAACGGCGGCGGGCTGGAGATGAGAGAGAGGGGTCACACACAATGCCACTGCCGCCGGGTAATTTGTAAGTGTCAATCACCAGCCTGCCAGGGGAAAAGCGAGAGGGAGAGAGGGAGTGGGAGGGTGAGGCGAGATGGGGGGGTGTGTAGTGTATAGATGGAGGGGAGGGGAGGAGGGTTGAGATAGAGGGAGTGAGATAGAGTACGAGGGTGCTAGCGGGGCTGCATGAGACGGGAGGGAGGGAGGTTTGAAAAAACATAAAGGGAAGTCAGAGGAGACGGAGAGAGAGAAGACGTCAGGCTTTTAATGTGTGAGATTTAGTTTAGAAATATAATAAAAAAGGTGCAAAGTCTTGAATACGCTTCTACGACGTGCAAGCAGGCTGCGTGGTTACAGATCCGACGTGCAGGATTAAAGGGGATTTATGTACAGATTATAAAAGAGATGGGATATTATAATAATAAGTATGTTTAAGTTAGTGTATAATCACCTGGAATAAAAACTATGTTGTGTCTTTTTTAGATAATAAAGAGCGTTTTAATCCTCCTCTTCCAGCGAGTCCGCCATGATGCACCGCCATGTTTCTACAGTAGCTGCAAAAGGACAAATGAACAATTGATTTAAAAAGGGTTTTTTTTGCAGCCGCTGCAGGTTTTTTCTGCACAGTTTGGAGGAAATGGTGATCAGTCAGGTGCAATCTGCAACTTCATCGCTAGATGCCACCAAATCCTCCACACAGGACCTTCAGATGGTTTATTTTTTTAACGATGTAAGTCTGCACAGGATTTTCAATGTTGAAAATTTAGCAAATTCTCTGTTTCTGTTTCTAATTTTCCGTCTGGTTTAATTTGCTCTGTGCAGCTTTGCACATCTTCTATAAAAAGTAGACTCACTTCAAATTCTCTGCAAATTTCAGCAAAGAGACACAAGTGAAAATATAGTCGATAAATTCCACTATAAGATCATTTCTTAAATGGATTGTTTTTTTTGGTTGAAAATAGTTTTAAACAAAACAGTTTTAACTGTGTGAATAATTCAGACCAGAAGAGAGGAGCTTTTCTGTTTTTGTTTGTTTTGTTTTGTTCATGTTTTATGACTGATTCATGATTTTAGATTCATGATTTTTAACCCCCTTAACCAGCAAAAACAACAGTCCTTTCACCTTTATTGTACTTGAGTACAAACAGGAGAAATTTCAAAGACAGAAATCTTAAAATGTGAACAAAATTAAACCATTAAAACGTTCTAATAAAACTGAGACGATGACTTGCATCAAAAGTCTCCGGCTTGATTCAGAACCACAACACTGCAGTCACACCGTTCACCCCGCTGCCTCCGGAGACACCGGGACGGCCCCTCCCTTCATTAACAAACTGTCGGGCCTCAAATTAATTGCAAACTTCTAAATTCAGGTGCAACAGCACGGACACGTTCGGATCACTGAGGCACAAAAGAAGCTGAATGAAAATGGCATTAACCTTAACGGGATCAGCAGTGTATGTAAATATTCATCATGTTACGGGGTAATTGTAAAGCTTTTACCATGCGGTTTGACGGACAGGTGAATGTGTGTGAGTGTGTGTGTGTGTGTCTGAGAGAGAGAGAGCTCTTTCATTCCTTTCAGACTGGGCACAATGGGGGTGGTTGTTGGCATTGTTCCAGCGAAACCAGTATGCAAGGAGCCAACACAATGGGCAGCAGCACAGCAGACTGCCGGGGTGCACGGGACGCCACGCAGCCCGGCCCCCGTGCATGGACACACCAAAGCATGTGGCATGAAAAAAGAAATGTACATAATCTGCCTTTACATGCAGAATGCAGGTATTGTGTCAGCGAGTCAGCGCGGTGACATGACGTGACATAACACCGGTGACACACAATGGATTCCTCAGAGGAGGGAAGACGTCCCTACGAAACCACCGGACTCTTTATCTGCAGGCATGCAAACACCTGGAGGACACGCGAACATGCAAACACACACCAGAGCACAAAGACCGAGGTCACGTTCAGGTGACTGACAGAGACTCAGATATGTTTCCCCGAGTCTGAACCAAAGTGCTGACCCGAGATCAGCTGTTTGCCAAGCAGGGACTCTGCACCAGCTGACCAAAAGTGACGAAAACGTTTGTCTGAAATCAACTAGTGAGATTCAAGCTAGCACCACCACATGAACAAAAACACACACTCTCACACACTAAAAACATACTGTAGTGCAAAGACAATAAAAAACAAAAGTTTCCGAGGTAACTTTCCATCAACGAACACTAAAGAAAAAACTGAGCATTAAATATAAAGAAAAGAAAACTTAAGCGTCGTAGTTATTTCTGTTGTTCTGCAGCACACAAGCAAACAAATGTATAACATTTTTTAAAAAAAAGACAGAAAATAATTCCACCTCAACAGCTTTAAAAGTTCCTAAACTGTAAATTGAAGGTGTATTAATTAAACATGCATAATTAAAGGCAATTAAAACGTTCACAGTAGAAATACACAGAACAGAAAGCTCATGACGTACAGCTGAGGCGAAGGCAGGCTGGTAACCTCTGCGTCTGCCTTAATTAAAGGGAATTTGGAGCCGTGTAACACACACACATGCACTGAAAACACATGTAGAAGTGTCTTAATTGGGAAATGATTAAACTCCCCCTTTTTTCTCCCTGTTTATTCTTGAGTCAACAATTAGCAGCTCGTAATCCACAGCGCGGCGGTTGTTAGCTCTTCTTCTTTTAACACTTCTTACACTTTTTTCTTGCTGGAGTAACAACACACCTGAAACGGACTCCATCGACTCCTGAGTAGCTCGTCAGGACCGGATGAAACACTGAGACCACGAGCTCGTTAACGGACCTTCAGCAGTCCCAGAGAAGTTTGAGAAGAAAGAAAAAAGGGGTCTGAAAGTTTTAAACATTTAATAAAATAAAATAAACATGTGAAAGACATCTGTGAATGTGCTCATGATGCGTCTGCTACACCTGCGAGACGACGTGATGATTTTCAATTAGTCGATCTTCTTTATAAGTTTGAAAAATGTCAGAAAAATACAGAATAAAGTCCTGGGATCAGAAGCTGACATCCATCTGTGGAGGAAGTGTTCAGATCATCACTCATCCTTCTTCATCGCTGGAAAAACTGGAGCTGATTTCAGTTTTAATAACTAAATCTTTAAAAAATGCATCTCATGTCATGAGCTCGTTCTGTGTTTTACATGTAAAATATTAATTTTACAGCAGATAATTGCAGCTAATTAGCAGGATAATTAGGAAGTGCAATATTTCCTTCTGAAATGTGGCTGAGTTCAAGTCGAGAGGACGAAGAAATTTGAAAGATGAGAGAAAAAAAACTCATAAAAACCTCAACATTGTACTCAAATACAGGACCTGAGTAACTGTATTCAGTTACATTGCACAACTTATGTTGTCCAACCAACAATTCAAAATCCAAATACATTTAATTTACAATAATATGAAACAGAGAGAAGCAGCAAATGCAATATTTTAAGCTTGAAACAGCTGATTGTGCCTGATGCAGGAGTCAGATTGTTGACTCATGTAATTAATTCCATTAATTCACCTGTTATTCAGGTGTTGCATGTCACCAAAGTTACTTAAACAACCAACATGAGTCTAATTTACTGCACAATTTATCACAGATCCATCAAATGAACCATTTCCTGTTAAAAAATGAACAAAAATCTCCACGACACAGCACAAAAAAATGATGTACAGTCGCTGATATGAACAGACACGTCACACCAGGAACTTTTTTTGCAGGATGTGTTGTTAAATTTTGACCAGCACAAATAAAATATCATGAATCTCTAATGTTTTTATGTAGCAGGAAACTCTAAGAGGCAGAAATCTCAAAATGTTGTGCAGATATGTTGTGCAGTTTGACCCTTTAATGTCTGAATGATATTCCTGACAAGTGAAGTCAGCAGAGATCATTTGATTTGCTTAAAACTCCAATTCTGTGCTGCAATGAAACAAAAAAAGTTTCAACAGTGAATCAAATTAATAATAATAAACAAAACTTAACAAAATCATGATGTCATGCAGGTAAAAAGCAGAGTCACACCTGAGTGTCGACGCAGCTCACGGGCTCGTTTCTGCACCACGACTCAACTTCAGCGAGAGCAGCCACCTCAGAAAACAAACAGCTCACAGGCAGCTGTGCAGAGCGTCGCGCCTTTGTGTTCATGTGTGTGTGTGTGTGTGTGTGTGTGTGTGTGTGTGTGTGTGCAACCTGACAGCCTGCCACACGATGGGGGTCCAAGTGAGTGTCAACTCTATTCGTTCCCACAGCTGTCATTAGCAGACGGAATGAACAGCATCGTGCTAATAAAAGTGAATAAATAAATAATGCTTAAGGGGCCGTGTTTACCTCCTCGCTGTCTGTCGAGAGCAGCTACTTAACAAAAAGCAGGAAGAACTTTTGGCATCTGATTCTCCACGAACGAGTGAATCGACTCCAGCAAGTGTTTGTTCGTTTACTGTTAATCTAAAACACTAATAACTAAAACTGGAGCAACGAACTGAAGAATCACAGAGATCCAAATGAGAAAAAGCTGCTGTTTTGATACTTAACAGCATTAAATCACTCTGATTTTAAAATGTTCTTTAATCTGTTGGAAGGTTTCCTCTCACAATCTGCAGCTCTCAGCGTGAAGTCCACTCAGCCCCTTTTAAAATATCATTAACATTTTTAAAAAATTATAAAATATAGTTGATAATTTTAAAAAAAAAAGGCTAAAAATGTACTAAAGTTGCTACAGAAACAGCAACTTTAGTTTTAAGCAAATGTTACTCAGATGGGATGAATCAGTGCATTTGTTGGGGACTATTTTCAGCGGCGGATTAATCCACATTTGGTGCTCAAGTTAGTATTTGGTGCAGTTGGATGGTGTGTGTGTGTGTGCGTGTGTGGGATGCAGACAAAACAAACCACAGTGTGTGTTCACGTTAAAGAAGAAACACGACAGTCGGTGCAACAGTTTGACTCACTGATGTGTTTGAAATAGTTTTTGGAGAACAGAAGAAGACACGTCAGGCTGTGATTCATGGGCACAAACTTGTCAGGAGATACATTTATCACTGGTTTTGTTCTTTTAATAATAAGAAAATAAAAAATATAGATTATCATCAGACTTTCAGGGGTTTGATGCTGTGCAAGATGCATTGTTAGCAAGTGGATTCATGGATTTTCACATGTTTTGCAGAGAAGTTTGCTGATGAACCAAAGGACAGTTCATTTACTGTTTATGTCATTTGGAAAATAATGGGATTTTTTAATAATAACAGGTTCTTCTTAATAGATTCATGTAACATCATCAGACTTTGCAGAAAAATCAGCTGCAACTTGGGGCTGAAAACTTAATCCAGTGCTAATGTGTTGGAGGTGCAGTTCTTCATGTGGCCACTTGGGGCTGTTTCCTGATTCCCATAGACTCTCATTTTAAAGGATCTGACTTTATGGCAGAAATAAATACTGATACTTAAAAAAAACTGCCTTTTTCAGATATTTCAACTGTTTTTTTTCCAGCATCTTGTGCTGAATTCACAGGAATGTAAATTTATGATGATTTCTTAAGATGTTTCCTGAACAGAAGTATAAAATATACTTATTACACTAATCTAACTTTGGATTACATTTGTTTTTTATGTTGAGTTCATGTGAGATTGATGATCTGCAGATGAATTTCTTGCTCAATTTAAATAAAAACCTGCAGAACATGTAGCTGAACAGCTCGCTGAATAAATAAAAATTTGGAAAATTCAAGCAATTAAAACATTTTAAAGACTTTTATTTATGTGACTTTGACTCTTGACCTCAGTCGTTGCTGCTGAAAACAGCTGCTTTTGCTCCTGAACGCAGCATTTAAAGTGTAATTTTTTTTAAATTAAACAGAAAACATCCACAGTTTCAATAGGGACTGGGTTTTTTAAGTTGTATGTTTTAAGTTAAATTGTTTACAGCGAGTTCTGTGAATTATTAAGATTTAATGAGTCGTGGTGTCTGAAAGCAACTGCAGCAGCTACATTTTTCACATTTTGTTTGTTTTGATGAGATAAAATTTCATGCATTGCGCTGAATTTGCAGATGAGAATTTGAAAACGTCAGAAGATTAAAACAAAAATGTTGCTCGTGGGTTGATGAAACAGTTAGTGAAGAAAAAAAGGTCTTTTTTTTGTATTTTTTGGCTGAATTGACGCCCTTAAAGAATCGTAGCTCCATTACTGCTTTGGGAAAAAGAAAGAAAGAGAAGAAAAAAAACAAATAAGAAATAAAGCGACGTTCACGGTGCTCGAGGTGCTGATCCGGCTACAAGAGGAAGAATGATGGAGGAGGAGGAGGATGAGCGTGAAAGTGTTTAGCTGCTGGTTGAAAGACTACAGTGCGTAGCAGAGAGTATAGAGAGTGAATGGAGATAGAGACAGAGGGTGGAGGGAGGTGGTGGAGCAGCCGAATGTGTGTGTGTGTGTGAGTGTGTGTGTGTGTGTGTTAGGGGGGGTTTGCAACAAGATGGAGAGAGACTGCCTGCACATACTGTCAAGGCAGTTAATATAAGGTGTGGAGATAAGGCCCCACAGACAAACATTGACCAAATCAGGCATTTCAGCAGCGCAGCCCGAACTGTCAGTCAGCCTGAGAGACAGACCAACAATCAGCACTCCACCTCTGATAAGGGCTCTACTGGGCGCGTGCAGGAAATAGCCAATCTGCAGCCGGCCTGGCGAGGAGGGTGATGGCAGGGAGTGAAGAAGAGGGGAGGAGGGCGGTGCGATGATGATGATGATGGAGGAGGAGGATGGTGAGGTGGAGAGAGGGGGGGTGAATGTAGAGAGACAACAAGTGAAGGAAAAAGAGGCCTATAATTTTTAAGAGAGAAATGTGGACCAAGAGTTCAGCGGAGAGGATAATACCCGAGAGAAGGAAGGAGGAAAAGATGGAGAGAAAACAGGATGATATCCCTCCACACCCCGCCCATGCTCGAGATCCAGGAGGGGATATAAGTAATGGAGAGGAAGAGAAGAAGAGAAAAAAAAAAAAAAAGAGAGAGAAAAGGTGTGATATCAGCTCCTAAAATAGCGTCTCTCCCCGGTTTTTTGTCACCTGGGAACAGCTTGCAGGGAGCGAGTGTGAGAACCAGGTTTAGACCAACACCTTCCATTAATGATCTGCAACAGCTTTGACTCGCTCATTATTCAACGTGCCGTTTGCCTTGCCTCGCACACAATACCATCATTTCATCGTCTCTATTGATTAATGGTGCATGCAGTGTGTACACTCGCACGCACCCCAGTGTGTGTGTGTGTGTGTGTGTGTGTGTGTGTGTGTGGTGCACCTGAGTGAAGGATAACACACTCTGTTTAATGGAGGAACCTGCACCGGCTATGAAATTCCCTCATAACAAAATAAACACATCCAAGATGCTGAAGTGGATGCCTATGGAAATCTGAGGCAGTGAGAGGCCGCGTCGGTACCTCGGACCCACACTGGCCCCTATAGGTGGGACGAGGAACTGCGGTCTGGTTGCATCTCTGAGGAGCTAAACTCCCAGCCTGCTCACCTTTGTCAAACACATTTAGGTTCCTCAAAGCAAAACAGCGGCGAGCACCAACAGCTGGCGAGTATTTACACTGGGAAGTGGAGTCACGGGGGTCCTGAGCCGAGCTTCCTCCGTCATGAGGCGAAGCGCCGTTAGCATGACCACTGATAACAGTAGGAATCGTAAACAAGCTAATTACAGAGGGCCTGTTTGTATTCTCATTTGTGTTTGCATGCACTGTGTGTGTGTGTGTGTGCTGGGGGAGGGCAGGAGGGTGGTGACGGAGGATGGGGAGGGATACATGGTGGAGGGTGGGCTTTTTTTTTTTTCTTTTTTTTCTGAGCGAAAGGGTTAAGTTGCCTCCCTGGTTCCATGCTGCTTTCCCTTGCTCTGTCAAGCCCCATTAAACCTGCTACACCACAGCAATAAGGTGCCATCAATTACAGGCACGCCGCCATCAATGCAGAGCACAGAGGAGCAGAGAGGAGAGGCAGCAGCACATAAACAGGACAAACGGCCACATAAAAGAGCCTGCAGCTACATAAAGCCCCTGCAGCCCGCCTCGCAGACAGCCACACACACACACACACACACTCAGAGAGAGACACACACACACACTCAGAGAGAGAGAGTGTGTCCTCGCTCCGGCTCTGTTTGCATCACCTCCCCATCAGCCTGTTTGTGAATGGGAGGACGCTTTGTTTTTAAATACATGCAAAATGCATTCATGTCAGATTTACTCTCATTCATGACGGCGTTTAAGCAAAAAGCTGCAAAAAAAAAAACAAAAAAACAAAAAAAAGGTTTGGGAAACTGAGTGACGACCTTTAATTGTGTGCCTCTACTGCCCCCATGTGACAGCAGGGAGGTAATTCAGAGCGATCGAGGCTCGAGCATCAAATTCCTCAACTTTTTTTTTTTAAAAAACACATCATCCCTCGCTCCTCCTCGGAAAAAAAAAAAAGGGAAAAAAATCAATTAGACCATGGCGGTTAGAGTGGGATCGATAACGCTGAGCATTCTCCAGAGTGACACTTAAAATATTCTGCTTCATCTCCATCGCAGAATAAGCTGCATTCCTCAA
Source organism: Acanthurus leucopareius (assembly GCA_029814765.1). Classification (NCBI taxonomy): domain Eukaryota; kingdom Metazoa; phylum Chordata; class Actinopteri; order Acanthuriformes; family Acanthuridae; genus Acanthurus; species Acanthurus leucopareius. The sequence continues at coordinate 13,995,893 of JAQMCX010000027.1, read as the reverse complement.
GGTTCTGGCTGCATTATCAAGCGTTTCAACGAGAGAAAGACGGGACAGCTGTTCTCCTTCAGCACCACAAAGAGACGCAGACGGACCACCTTCACTCGCTCATCCCAGCAGGTGATTGTTGCCAACAAGCACAAAGAGAAAGCAGGCGAGTTTTTTCCTTCCTGCTTCTGCAGCTTCTTTAAAAATTCTTTGTGCAAAATTTAAAAAAGACTGGTTATTTTTAAAAAACACAAGAGTGTGACTCCACCTTGGTTCCTTCACCTTTTTAAACATCAAATCTGTGGACTTGAAAGTCTTTTTTTTTTAGGCCCAAATCCCTTAAATTCAAGGACGCGAACAGTTTGAAGACGAAGGTGAAGGTTGATTTCTGTTTCACGACTGAGAATCTTCAGAATGGAACCAGCAGCTTTTACAGAAAACAATTAAAGGAAGAGAAAGAGAGGCTTGAATGTGTGAGCACTTTCTGCATCGTGCTGCTGCGTCGCATCACGTGATCTTTCTGCAAAACAATACGAGCATGAAACAATGAAGACGCATGCAGGAGGAACGTGAGGAGAGAAAACATCTCAAGAACTTCAGTTTCTGCTCTTGAAAAAGACGCAGGAGCTGAAACACGTTCGCTGACCTGCTTCTATTCACTTTTTACTTTCAAAAAGTTTCAAGGCCTTGATTTTATTTCATCAGATTCACATATAATTCCAAATATTTCAAGGATCTGAGCAGATGCATGGATCCCATTCAGCGCACAAATGCAACGAACGGATTGTTTCCAGCTGCAAAACGTCTGAAGGGAGATTTTTTTCATCTCTGATAGATTCTTTCAAGAGTATTTCAATGAAGAATAAATGTTTAAAATGATCTAAAAAGGCTTTTTTTTGTGGGGAAACCATATTAGAAAATACTTATTAGTCAAAGAAGAGTATTTTTATGTCTTAAAACATCTTAGTTTGGGGAGAAAAAGAGCTCAGAATCAGGATTTTTACAATAAAAAGTCAGATTCGGCAGGTTTACTGTCACTGGATTTATTCATTAATCAGCATATAAAAAGTTTTACACTGAACAAACACATTTTTTTATTTTTCCTGTAGAAATTCTTAATATTTCAGCCTTTTTTTTATGTTTCTTTCACACTTATTAAAGTTACATGGCAACCAGACGAACGACTTTACTCACAGGAACATCTGCAAGCACGAGGAGGAAACGCTCTTTTTAAACTTCATGTTCAAGGATTCAAGGTTTGTTTCTCAGAGTTATTTAAGACCAGAAACACACATTTTCCCACTTAACATCAGTAGTTTATATGTAGTCATTTAGGCAGCTTTTCTTCTATTTTGCAGGGTTTCCTTCATCAAACAGCAGCTGGAATCTGACTGTTGTTTCTAGAATAAATGTCATGTTTTAGCGCTGCAGAAAAAAATAATTCACCCTCAATGTTTTGAGGTAGAGGCAACAGTTATTTTGAAATCAAGGCAAATAAACTCAAAATTCCAGTAAAGAGAAAAACATTTTCTGCTTTAACTTCTGTGAACTGACTGATTAAAACATACAGATAATTTAAATGTAAAAAAACAAAACAACATATTTACAAAAGGTCTCGCTGAGCTTCATGTGGAGTTTATCTGCGAGGACGAGCTGCTGCTGCCGGAGCTCTTGGTTTTCTGCCCTCTGGTGGCGCTGGGCTGCCGCTGCACCCGCTGGCTGGAGGCCTCCCTGCTCTTCTCAGTGTGAGTGGGTCCAGTTTTGCTGCGCACTGCCGGCACAGAGCGAGAAAACACACCGAGTCAAAGCGTGTGACCGTCGATCGATGCTTCACGTGTTGCAAACAACATGAAAAGACTTTGACAAATGGAAACTTTGATGAAAAACATGAAGGATTTCACAAACAAAACAGGATGAGGTCGCATTTCTTTTATAACAACGTTAAACACTGCAGATCAACACTGCACACACGACTGATGTAAGAACCACAAAGAGACAGAAAGGCCCTTATTACAGGTTTTATCAGTTAGCTTATGGCGGCTAAGTTTGGCTAATGCAAGCTAACTTATAATAATATTCACATGTAATGTAATTTAACGCTTTTCTCCACCTGTGCAGCTGTTATGTTTCAGCATTTATCATCATCCTGTGACTGTCTCTTTAATATTAAAACATAATTTCTCTCAGTTTTGTTCTTTTATTGGTTTCAGCTCTGCAGCTTCACTCAGTCTGGTGGGACCTGAGGATGATCGCGGTTAACGTGAGCTAATGTTAGCAAACTGGACATTTTTGTGACAATTTTAGTCCAGTTTTAGTCCACAGCGGCTAAAAATAAACCAAGATAAAGCTGCTGGATATTTAAATGTTCTTTTATCATATTAAACAGACACACAGCAGAGATTTCTATGTTCTCAGTTCTGGTTTCAGCAGGAAAGACCAAAACATTTTATGATTTTTGGAATTTGTGAATCAATTTAAACAAACAAAAAGATGTGCTTGCATGCAAAGTAATTTTCTTTACCTCTAATAATGACCTTATTATTCAGTCAAGTTCAAACTTAAAAACTTTTTCTCGCCACCTTAAACAGTTAAAGATTCTTAAAGTGCAATATATTGATGATGGTTAACAGCCAGAAAAAGCCAATCAATCAATCAGCAGATAAAAACCGATCATCACCTGCCAGAACAATTAATCACACAGCCTCTGTTTTACACACAAACACACTCAAATTGTGCAGTTAATTTATGTCCACCTGAGGAAATCTACACACTCATGCACACACACACACACATGCACACACACACTCTCATAGTTTCCACTCTGCATAATCATGACATGAGGAGCACAGCATGGAGCTGCAGGCAGGCAGGCGGGCGGGCGGGCGGACAGATGGAGGTGAGGGACAGGGTGCAGCAGAGGGGACCTTGAGAGTGAGGAGAGTTAGCGTCTTGGGGGCCGTAGACCACAATCTTAGTGCTGACCCTTGTGGCTCTGGGGCCAGACGCCGAGGGGGCCGCCGCAGGAGGCTTAGGGCCCTTTCCAGAGACCAAAGAGTCCTCTTCTTCACGGGAAAAATAGAATTCAAAAGGGGACAGACAGGAAATTAGAAAGGATGGAGACGAGACACGAAGCAAAGATCAGCTTTTATTTGGATTCTTTTTTAGAAAACCATCTACTGTAAATCCTCAGTTCACCTCCATTTGAGACCACAGACCTCCCTGAGGGGCGGAGTGAAGAGAGGATTTAATCAGTGAGGGGTTCAGGTGCTGCAGGGTCACCAGGACGAGAACCTTCACTAAACTCCGTACTGTACTTAAGTGGAGGAATGTGAATGTTTGTCATGCTTGAAAAGGGAAGTGAGACTCAAAGAGCAGAAGAAGAAAAGAGAGCGGAGTGAAAAAACATTCAGGAAATTCTAAAAAGTTGGGCCCCTTTTTTTTTTGACTCTTTGTTATAAAAGGCTGTGAGCTTTTACTCTGCAGACCTTGAGCTGTTTAGACTTTCACTCTGTAAAAAAACACACACACACACACACACACACACACACACACACTCTGACTCATACACTGACACACAAATCTGCTGGAGTTTCATCCAAACATGTCAGACACAAACCTTCAGAGCTGCTTTTTGTTTTCTCATCATTTCTGACCAAACTCTCACAGACTTTGACTCAATCAGCAGAGTTTCTTTGGAGTCAAACTCACGTGTTTTTCATGTCAGACTTTCTCCTTCGTTACTGCAGAATCAGCAGATGACGCCTGACGACGCCTTCACTTTATGAACTGTACCTTTAAATGTTTACTGTGTTCAAGAGGCGTCTGATTCAACAGGTCGTGACACATTTATGACATTTTCTTAGATGTAAGAGTTTTTACCACTCAACCATGACATGAACACGACTTCTCACATTTACTTCAGCTTGTTCCAGGACTTCAGGGATGTTTGTGTTGAAATCTGAAGCATTTGTGTCACATTTTTCACATTTTATAGCTTAAAATTCACTTTTTTAAATCTACATTTTTCGCTCAATACAGAGTAAATGACTTAGTTTCTGATAATGAGGAGGATGTGAACGAGGCAGTGATTCAAACACAACCTGCAACAAGCCGATGAACTTGTTACTGTTAATGAAAAATGTGCTTTTCCTGGAAAAAAAAGTGACAAATTGTTCTAGTTTTCTCTCTTGAGTTGGGATGTTTGCAGGGTGAAAAAACTCACACTTGTTTTGCATCATCAGGCTTCTTCAGGCTGATTTACTGACATGTCACAGCAGGAAATATCATAACTGTCACTAATAAAAGGCCTGTTGAACCTGCTCGAGCCTGAACACAGCACGTCTGATCATCATCTCCCTCACAGACATGTTGGCTTCTTTCACCTGAAGCTTATAGCTACAACATTTCTGTCCATGAACGGACTGTGAGACCCTTAAAACCAGGCTCTGCACCTGTGACTCGCAGCCTTTCAGCGCTCGCTGCTCCGGCTGCTCCAGCTGCAGACACTAACCTCTGGCCTCTGTAGGTGCTGTGGGGATGCTGGTCGTGTGGGAAGCGGTCGAAGACTCTGCGGCGCTGCAGCTCTCAGCTACCCTCTGGCCTGCACACATCGCCTTCAGAGTCTGGAAAACCGCTTGAGGAGCCACATTCATCTTCAGCAAGTCCACTATGATCCTGGGAGGGCAAGAAGAGGAAGCGGGAGAAAGTGAAGTCAGGGTTTCCTCCTGTTTTAGCGCTCTGTGTGCAACACATTTATATTTCTGCAAGTCTGGAAAAAGTGCTGAGATGTTTTATTAAAGTAAAAGTGACGATACAAACATGTTAAAGTAATCCACTACATGCAAAAACAGTGAAATCCTGTTAAAGTACAAGTAAAATTTATGCTGTTTAAGTTTCAAAAGTAAAAGAACTTATTCTGCAGAAGAGTAATGTTTCTCTAAATGGTAATCAAGTGATTTCAATGGCGTTCAGATTTTTATTTTTCAGTATCTTGCTGTAATTTTTTTTATGCACAACATTTTGGTCGCAGTGTTCTTCTGTAAAAATGTGGTAATTAGTGCGTGTGATGTGTTTTTAATTAGAAAAAGCATCACAATGCTGACAGTCTGCTGGGACTCTGATCGTTGCTGCTTGTGTTTATATTTTAAACTACTTCACACACAGTTAGCTAGTTAAATTCAGTGGTTAAGAAGGTTCGGCCCCTCCAACAGTGCTTTAAGATAAATATAAAGGGGTCTTGAGATTATTTAGAAAAGTAAAAATACAATGTAATGCTACACAGATATTCTTCTTTTAGTTTCTCACCACATCTTCCTGAAAAGTTACACAATATTATCTTTTATTTGAAGTAAACTATTTGATAATTTATGGAGGAAATGTGTCATTGGTGGACCTGCTGCCACCTAGTGGTCACAAGAAGTTGGAAACCACCGGATCAATTCTTTGATTAATTTAAATTTGATTTTAGATTCATTAATTGTTATATCATGTTTTTTTTTTTTTTTTTGTTAAACCAGCCTGGAGTTGACGTAAACGTAGAAGAAGAAGGACTTAAAAAGTAGCGTACAATGTATAAACACGTTACTTAAAGAAATTGAGAAAAGTACTTAGTTACATTACAGTAGTGCTGATTACATTACACGTACTTGAAGACCTCCTGGTCCACCGTGATCCCCGCAGCCTGCGTTAATTCAAACAGCTCCATCTCTTCCGCACTGAGAACTTTCTTCTTCTTTATCGCATATTTCTGCACGTTGCTGGTGACCACGAGCGCAGGTGAGTCCGGGGCGGACGGCACCGACTGTTGGGACTGTTGAGCCATCAGTGATCGATACCTGGAGGTAAGTGGGTAGATAACAATCAATAATGTGAATATTAATAAAAATCGAGTGAGTGTTTATACATTGGCTTGTGATGCTCTAACAGCTAGCTAACGTTACCCGCCCAGAGAGACAACATGAATTAACTAGTTTCTCCCAAAAAAGCAAATACGTGACCAATAAAGTCGATACTTGTTATAAAACCAAACGGTTGTTTTATTAAAACATAAAAAATACCTCTTTTTAAGTTGGCTGTGATGAGTGTTTGTAGGATCGAAACCACAACAGCTTGATCGAGCCAGACGAGGCGCGCCAAAAGTGCGTCATCAACA
>JAQMCX010000027.1:13949729-13973289 GCA_029814765.1 Acanthurus leucopareius | reverse complement strand
TAATTAATACACTCCTTAACACTTTTAACAGTTATGTGTATTTCTCTTTTACACATCTAGACAAATTGTTTTAAAAGTGTTCACTTTTATATTTCGTTAGTTTCAGTAAAGCTGCAGATCCAGAGTCAGGCCACAGCTGATCACTGATCAAAACATGGATGAAATTAAAAGATTATTTTTTTCCGATAAACTCAGGATTGATTATTAACTTCTGACATTAATTGTCAGTAATGCTTTCATTCAGGGGCCAATACATTCTCTGGAATTAACTCTGTAATTGGTCCAATTATGGGAAAAATAATTAATGTTATTGAAAGAAAAGCTCATTTTAAAACACAGGATTCATTTTTCACTGATTTATTATGAGAAACTGCGTTTGTTGACTTTCATTCTTGCCTGCAGACAAACGAGCGTCTGTGCATCGACTGAAAGACCAACATTGATTCCTGTTTGATAACTGGACGGATACCAGCTGAACACCGTCTCTGTTTTCCTTGTAATTACTCTGAGTTGGTGTTTCCAGGAAACTCATTAGAAATTGTTAGAAAACAGTTTGGAAACTGCAGGTCTGTGAAATGAAGTGTTGCTTTATTTCGTAATCTCTCTCTCTCTCGTCCAGGTTACTATGATGGAACAATATTTCACCGGGTGGTGCGTGACTTCATCGTTCAGGGGGGGGATCCCACTGGAACGGGAGCGGGAGGAGAGTCCGTCTACGGTCGGCCATTCAAGGTCAGACTGCGTTTTTATTTCTGGTTTGAACATCCTGCATCGTTTATGTTAAATCCAGACAAACTGTTTGCATGGAATCATCTCTCTGTATCTTTTTTTTTTCTAAATTTGAAGGATGAGTTTCACTCCAGGTTGCGCTTCAATCGCAGAGGTCTGGTTGCCATGGCGAACGCTGGGCCGCATGACAACGGCAGCCAGTTTTTCTTCACACTGGGACGTGCAGACGAGCTCAACAACAAACACACCATATTGGGCAAGGTGAACGTTTCCTGTGTGTTCGAGTCTGTCAGTGTGAGAAACCTCACGCATGCAGAATTTTCCCAAACTGCATCTAAGTTTACTTGAACATTATTCCTTTTTTTGAACGATGTCTCACGCAGGTGACGGGAGACACAGTTTACAACATGCTCAGATTAGCAGAGGTGGAGTGTGACCACGATGAAAGACCTTTAAACGCCCACAAGATCAAATCTACCGAGGTATTTTCTTCTTCTGCTGCTTTTTTACATTCTTTGATAGCTGTGTAGTTTTAGTGCCTCTCGATTAAAAACTTTTGCCTCTTCCAGGTGCTTCATTCCCCTTTTGATGACATCGTTCCTCGTGAGTTAAAAAAAGCCAAAAAGGAAAAAGACAAAGAGGAGGCAAAGAAATCACAGTCAAAAGCCACAAAGTGAGTCTGGAGACTTCAGGTTTTTGCTCTGCTGATCTCAGATGCTGGAAACATTCAAATGTTTTTAGTTTTCAGTTCTTGATGATTCGTTTGCCAACAGTTTGTTGATTTTTGCAGGAACTTCAGTCTGTTATCATTTGGAGAGGAAGCTGAGGAGGACGAGGAGATGGTGAACCAAGTGAGCCAGGTACGCAAGCATAAAACTGCTCCCCCTGCTGGCTGCAAGTGAAATAGCAGGGAAATGCTTTCAATAGTGTGTTGGAGAAATTTTTGTAGTGAACAGACTTTAAAAATTGATAATTTAAGGTGTTTTCAGTGTTCTGATTTATTTATTTTTTCTCTTTGAATACATGGAGGTTTCAGAAATTGAAGTTGAATCAGAAAAATGTTATAAAAAGTGTAAAAACATCAGTCACTTATAATTATTTGTGTTTCTTCAGACACTAAAGGGAAAAAGCAAAAGCAGCCACGACCTTCTGAAAGACGATCCCAGACTGAGCTCCGTTCCTGCCATCGACAAGTATGAACAGCAGCTAATTTATCAATAATGAAACAATAGACGCTTTTTATTACATTATAAGCCTTTGCCCTGCAAAAATTAACCCAAATTCTTCTTTAAAAGGAAAAAAAAGAAGGGAGCATCAGGAGACGCAGCTGAGGTGAGTCAAAGAAGCTTTTATTATTAAGAGCAAAACTCCAAAACAAAGAGTTGCTTTTCTCTGATAGTAACTTTCATTGTTTTCCTGCAGACGGACGAAGAGGCCGATGATGATGATGTTGAAGACGACGACGTGGACGCAGACGAAGAGTACGACTCAGACAAGAGAGAGAAGATGAGAGAGCTCATCAGTAAAAAGCTGCAGAAAGAAAAAGGCGCAGAGAAAACGACCGAGCCGAGCGAGGAGGAGCGAGGGAGGAAGTCGAGCCGCAGGTACGACGCCGTGACTCCGACCCGACTTTCACTCTGAGAGTCTGAACAGCAGAAATATAAACCGCAGCCAACAGACGGCAGGTTTGTTTAATAAACACTCTGCTTCAGTTTTAGCTTCGGTCACCAAAAGCTTCAGCAGTATGAAGCTTTGCTCCACTTGTAATACAGCGTAAGAGCCTGGTGGGGGAGCTGTTTGACTTTGTAATGCAGAGGAAACATGATGAAACACTTTGAGTAACTCAGAGTGCAGTTAGAGGAGAGAAGACCACCCAAAGTTTTAATTTTCTGACAAGCAGAGCCTTTAGTGAATCCACAGAGAGAGACGTTTGAGTTCAGACCGAAAGGAAAGAATCCTGTCAGTCAACCTGAAGGTTATTTTCTACAACAATTCATTCATAATTAAGTCTAATAAATGTCATAAAATGAAAAAAATCAATTTCATAAAGTGTAAAGGGACATTTTCAGTCGTCTAAAACCCCAAATATCTCATTTTACATCTTAAAAGTCGAGTAAAAGCATCAAATCCCCACATTTAACAATCATTTATCTGACTATGTTTCCTGGTTAATATCCCATCAACGCTTCTTGACTCGGCTCCACATCGAGTCAACCTTAAATTATCATGACCACAAAAACACATCGAGAGCAGATGAGAATGATTCGTGTGATATTTAAACACGCCTGAGGCTCAGACGCACTGAAAACAGTCATTAACGTGTATTAATTGCTGCCTTTCTGCAACAGCAAATCCCTCCAAAACAGTTTTTTCTGCCGGTTTCTCTGATTCGACCGTCGTTGCATTTCAGCAGCAGTTTGAAGTACAAATTGGTACATAAGTTCATGTGCATGTTATGATGTTATTCAGAACATCACTCAGATTTAGGACATTAAATAAAGAAAATTATAGTTTGACAAAGTCTGAGGTGACGTTTTTAAATGTCTTCCATCTGATCAGCAGCCCAAACCCCGAAAAATAAGCAATTTTATATGGTTTTGTACGATAAAAGTCACTTTCAGAAGCTGGATTGAGAGATTTTACTTTAAACGGACTTAAAGTACAAATCTATGTTTAAATAGTTGGATGAATCCGAAGAGACAAATTGAAAAATGATCAGCAGAGACCAAGAGATCTTAATTTTTAGTCCCTTATGTGGTTTAAGATTTAAATACAATCACACCAGTCAGACAGTGAGGAAGGAAAGTCGACAAACATGACTAAACTGTGACCATGAATCGAACTTTCACACATTAAACTCGTCTGTGAACGTTTCTGAATCAGTCACACAGATTTTTATCTGCAATGGAGGCTGATTAACAAGGAAATAAACAAATCCCATAATCCCACACTGCTTCACTACGTCATCAAACTGTCTTTTGATTTGATTGTTTTTTTAAAGAGTGACCTCTAGTGGCAGAAATTACATCCTGTGGGTTTAAAAGCTTAAAAGCTACATGAACACCTTTACGTTTATGTTTTAAAACACAGACATTTTGCTCCTTCATGACATCAAAGTGACTCTGGAATTTAGATGAAGAGTTTTGGAGACGTTGTTGATTCCAATTTAGTTTGAAATTTCAGGTTTTTGTGCTGAATTTTGGATAAAACATCGCTGGTCCAACAAAGAAATCTCCAGTCTTACTTTTCCCCAGTGCTGCTTTTCCACTGTAGTCTTTTCAAAACTGAACATCCAACCTTCAGCTTCCTGTTTGCACCAGAAGCTCATGTCAAATGTACATGAATGGTCATGTGACATGCATGTCAGTGTGCAAAAAAGCTCATCTGGAGACGTCGTTGTACTTTTAAAACGCCAAAACTGTAGCATGGATGTAGCTTAGCCCAAACTTGGACACTGTATCGTCATCAGCATCATTTTCTCAGATTTCTTTTCACATTAAACAACACACAGGCTGAGTTAAGACGATAAAACCAAGTTTCATGTGTAAAATTAGCAAACTGCTCCTTTAAAAAAAGGATTCTAAAAATATCCGTGTCGAGTCGTGTGTCTAAAATAAGTCCTCGTATCCAAATCTCTCACTTGAACCCAAAAATTACCAAACTACCAACTAACAGCAGCACTTAAGAAAATCTTGATAACAGGATTTCATGAAATACGGTGCTCTTGAACGCAGCACCAGCGGCTTCATGGTCTCTTTCCTGTCGTGTCTTTGTCATCCACATATCTTCCAGCTCTGCTTCTGCACACATCCACCCTGTTTCCCACACACACACACACACACACACACACACACACATATCTGGGTTGTAGCACACTGGACCAACATCAGTGGACCTGCTATTTGAAACAGGAATGTTGGCACTCGAACCAAATTACTTACTGTGCTGAAGTAGAAGCAAACGGTGCGTCTGTGTGAGCCAACAGTGTGAGTGAAATGAAGGTGAGAGGGGAAGGTGGTGCTGGTGTGTGTGTGTGTGTGTGTGTGTGTGAGGCAGCATTAGTATGAAAATGACCCGAGGAGAACGGAGAGAGTGATTCATCTGTCATCCTCTCTTTGATGCTGCTGGTGGGGACAGTTATCTCTCCTCCACATCCTCCTAACAGGTAGCCCTCAGCACTCATAATCAACATACCCTTCTCTCATTAGTGCTAATGGGATAAGGAGCAGGGCCCCCACTCCGTTTTGTGTGTGAGTGTGTGTGTGTGTGAGTGTGTGTGTGTGTGACTGACAGCCAGCCCAATGCAGGCAGACTGTAGTATATTAAACACAAGCGCAGATTGTTTTGCTACAAGAACTGTAACCCAACACAGTGGTTTGTCTTGGCAGGGAATCAAAGCGCAGGCCGGTAGGTACAGTGTTAGGCCGGGACAAAGGGGGCATTGTTGCAGGGTGAGCTCTGCTCTCCCACTGTTGCTTTGCTTTGAGCTTTCAGCTGCTCTGTGTGCGAGGAGGGACTCCAACTGGTATCTGGTCACCTGGGAAAAAAGAGGAGAGAGGATGTTAAAAGCAGCCACTTTTTTTTTTTTCTCAGTTCTGTCTGATCGACTTTAGCGAAGCAGGACTTTTTTGTTTTTGGCTCTTTGAGATTTACAGTGCAGGAAGTGATGTGTCTGTAAAGTGCTCAGACCTCAGTTGACTCAACGTCTCAACCTTAAAATTAGGAGACTCCCTGAAACTAAAATAGTTTTTGCATCAAGTCGAAACCATCTCTCGCTGCCGTCCAGCAGCCTGATGATGTTCCAGTGCGATATTCCATGATTGCAAAATGCTTGGGCTTGTTCACATTCGTCAGCAAGTTGCCAAACAACAACGCATTGAACCAGAACCGAGAGAAGAGTCACAATCGATCCAAACAGATCCTGTTTTACTCTCAATCCGTCTCTTCTGTTGTTAAATCTGCTTAAGCTCGCTGCTCTCACAGTTTAACACTTCTTTTTTACGTTACTGTTGATCAGATCTGGTTCTGCTGTGTTTCTAAAGCAGGCCTCTTTAAAGTGGGGAGGGAGGGGGGGGAGTTGCTTTATAAAAGACGCTACTGAATGAAGTCCCAAAAGCAGCGTATGTGGTAGTGGCCACTTTTGTTAAACCCGACGGGGCATGAAGCAAAACGCTTCCATATGGCTGTTGGACACAGTGTGAGCTGCTTCTGCCAGCAGGGCCTGGCTGCCTCTGTTGTCTCTGGTAATCGCTTTTCAGTTACTGCCGGCTGAAGATAATGACAGAAGAGCACTTCCTGTTATTTATATCTCTTGTTATTATCACGTACTTATATTTGGTGTGTACAGTATCAACAGAATGACTTTTAATAGAGTCCTTTAAAAAAAAAAATAAAGAAAAAAATCAAGGCGCTGTCAAGATTATCACATCATCCACATGACGTCCCTCCACAGCGTGTCATTAACTGCATAACATGCTATACCATTAACAAAATAACTGGGTAATGGTGTGTTTGTGTGTGTTCCCAGTCTTTGTTGCTTGGATCAAATTCAAAATAAGCATTTATTAACCATTTAGCTGTTTGTGAAAGCGAGTCAATCATCTGAGTAATCATCACATTTCTTTATCTTATTGGTTTTTCTGCCACGTTGCTCTTTAAAAAACCCCGTTCTTCTGGCCTTGTGGACAGTGTAACTTAAACGGGCCGTCAGACTCTAATTATTCTGCCCGAGTGGCCGAACCCCGGACGCTGCGTCACTCTGTATTAATTGGCTGCACCTGTCTCTTGTCATCGGTCATAACCCAACGCGTTCGCAGGAAAAGGTTGCAGAGATCAAGAAAGCATTCGGCACCGCTTTTGTGCAGAAAACTGCTTGAGATAATCCAGTTCTTGGCAGCGAGGTTGTGTATGTTTTGGAACTGCCAGGTTTACACATCTCTGGCCCACTGTAGCATGTCTGCCCCATATGGGGCACTCGCTCGATGGAAACAGTTCCAGACAGCGATGCATGAACAGGAGGAGGGGAAGGTTTTTAAGATTTAAAAATGAATTAAAAACCAGCAGAACACAACTTGGATCGCGATCAACGTCAACATTGACATTGTGCACACATAAACGGTGTCTTTTAGTCTTGAACAAACAAAATATTTAAGAGGAATAAAAAAAGATATCAGTCAAATGTTGCTGATATAAATGATAAAAGGATTAATTAATATTCTGCAACTTTCGTCACCTTCTTCCATCATGACTAACTAACAGGAGGCCGAAGGATCAGGCCCGTAATTGCGAGGCAGATAAGCCGCTCTAAAAGAGGAACCTTGGTCCACTGCGTGGGTAATGTTTTGGTCTAGATCACTCTGCAAAGTCATGCAAATTCCTGTGTTGAGGTTGGATTCCTCCACTCCAGCTCACAGTTCTCCTTGGCTTTGGACCAAGCCATGGAGTGCCCCCCGAGGGGAGTTCACCCAGCCATCTTGTTATTCTAGCACATTCATCCACATCACTTGCTCAGTCGTTAGACTCGTTCGAGTCCGCCATAGCAGGGAGAAGCTGCTGCTGCCATCCCTGCGGTGTACGACCTCTAAATAAGACCTAGATATTAAATTATACTTTTAAAAATACATTTGAATCTTTGCACTCATACTGTGGCTGCATGTAAAGGATCCCAAGATTCATAAATTCCTTTGAAATATCAGAATAAACTGACTTGTATTTGTATGAAGTTTCTGACTATTTACATGTTTTTCCATTCCTGTACTGAAGGGGGCGATGTCTGCTTACATCCCTAAAATATGAGATTCAAATGCTCACCAGTCGAGCTGGATTTGCTACGTCAGAAATTATGAGCCAATCACAGGCAAAGAAACCTGAAACCTCCAGCGCAGAGCGGACTTTCAGTTTGTGTTAGCGCAACCGCTGACGCTGCATTGCCACAAGCTAACGAGCGACATAAACAAATAACAGACGCTAACTAATCTTTCCATATCCTTTCATCTGCTAGTTGTGGATTTTGGTGAATCACAAACTCCTCGTTTTAGTTTGTGTTTGACGGAAGCTCGAACGTTAAAGGTCAAACTTGCGCCAAGTGGCGGCGGTGGGCGGAGCATGAGGCCTGAGTTGTAAAGATGGAGGATTTCTAAATAAGGAAGAACAGAGTAGATGTTTCCAACCTTTTTTTTTTAACTTATTTTATGTTGTAAAGCAAAAATATAATAGCAGAGTACTTCACAAATTCATTATGGAGAGGAACTATAATTTAAAACTTTTTCTTTATCACTAATTACAAATTTCTTAAAGTTATTTGAAGGCTGGAAAATGAGAATACAGAGAGATCCAAAAAAGGCAATCACCTCTTGCCTGCTTGTACATTTTGGAAAACGATTGAATTTTTGATGAACCATACAGTCATCGCTGCACTATTTTTAAGGTTGTCAAATTCCTGTGTCAGCCTCAGTCTCCTGCCAGACACCCGAGTATTAAATGCGAGGTTCTGAATCACGAGAGGGCTCTTGGTCTCCTGCCAATCACTTCATATGCTTTCTTTATGAAAAGTTAATCATCCGCAGCTCTCTGGGTTTCACTTTTTTTTTTTTTTTTTTTTAATTTTCTGAAAGAGTGACAGCAGCTGGCAGCCGCAAGTAGGACCAGAAGAGATTCACAAAAAAAGGATTCATAATGTGTCTGGATTTGCCCATTTAGGTTTTTCTTATCCAGAGCATAATGACAAAATCCGAGTGGATCAGGCGATTTTTCTTTTAAAATAACCACAAGAGTCGTCTGTCCTGCTGGCACTTTGAGAGGATGGATGGATGGATTGATCGCTGAGTAAATGGATGTGTCTTCCTACCGTTCCACCTATTCTGAATAAAATGATTAAACCTCAGTCATAAATGCTTTCTGCACCTGGACTGGATTTCACCAGATATTTGTAAATCCATTACTAAATTAAACAAAATTCAATTAAGCTTAAAATATCCTTCCTAGGTTTAGTTTTTTTCGAGATCAGGTTGCGCCACTTAAACTAAAAGAGTCTCTCTCGGCTACGAAAGACTGATGTGTAAATCGGTTGCTAGGAAACATCTGTAGCACCGTCCAATAAGCAGTCAGCTATGAACAGGAAGTTTTGGAGCATCATAAGCTCAAACGTCCCGGTTAAAAATAACAATTTCTGTTTTTTATTATAAACTTTGGTGTTTGTTTTCTTTATATATTAACATAAATCAAGAAATTAGTGATTCAGAGTTTTTGATATTCATGCAGTTTAGAGCTGGAAGTGGCAGAATTTATGCTAAGCTAAGCTAACCAGCACCGTTTGGCTAATCATTTAATCTGACGTTATTAGCATGATACGTATTTTGAGATATATTGTGTTCTTTGCAATTTAACTTGAGTTTAAAACATTTTTGCTTAAATGTCAGCTCAGATTTTTTTTTTGTCAACCAAAATTTGTATCATCTCTTTTATTTTTTGGTCAAATCTAAATCTTACATCATGTTAGCAAGCTAATTCCTATAAATGGGGTTTGACACAATACGCCAATATTGATTAGCCCTGTTGCATTTATGAATAAAAGATTGATTTCATGTTGATATTGCACAGATTATAATATTGTATAAAATAAATAAGATCTTATAAGTGTAATCCATCAAATTTTTGTTTATCTGGTCCGGTCAGAAATGTGTTTCTCACGTTCCTCTCGAGTGTGTTGAAACCAAATAATTTGTGGTGTTGTGATGTGAGGGTCTCCGGAGGAATTTGCTGAGCCCTAAGGTGTGTCTTAACAGGTGTTGTTGGGGCTTTTCCTGTCCTCTCCGGCCCTCTTTCCCTTTATTGGCACCGCGGCTGTGCAGCTGATTGTTTGGCTGTTGCCGTGGATACGTCTCTTGTTTTTTTCGCATGGCGGCGTGTCAAGGCAGGCAGAAGATGATCAGTCAGTCCAAAGTTCTGCTCGCTGTAGAATATATGCATCAAAACTCACCTGAAGAAGCCAAACGGTGGACGAAAACACAGATCTGTTCTTAATATAGATGGACTGAAACAAAAAACTCTATTTATTTAAACTAATGCAACCCAGCAACAGTAGCCTTTATTAGATACTATAATTGTTGAGCTTAATATTGTTTCTTTTTAAGACTCAGAGGCTTCAATTCGGGTCAATTATGAGATTACAGTTCATTTACAATAATCCAAGTCTCTGTTTGTGACCACAGTGAATCTTTACTAATGCAGGCCTGTCTTTGTAAGCATGATTTTTGCAGAAATACATAATTTTTGCAGCTTTTTCTGCTGATACAGCAGTTATTATCTGCCATCTGGCCTTATTGTACATGTTAAAGTTTAGTTCTCTTACCTTTTAAAGGTCATTTGAAGAGGAACTTTGCTGATATTTAGCGGATAAATAATGAAACGTATTAAACAACTGCTGTTTATTTACTGCCGTAGTGTTTTGGAGGAGATTTGTCAATTCTGAGAGGCAAAAAAACCTCAAGACTTTGAACTTGGAGACTACAAATCTTTTCCAGGAAGTTGCATTATGGGAAGTGTAGGATACAACATAAGCTTGAACCATAAAAGAGACTAAAAATCATGATTTGCTCTGTTTCTGCTGCTTTTTCTTTGCTCATGTTTAAAAGCCCCTCTTGTGAGTTTCTCTCTTACAACCTCAAGAATATCAAAAATTAATTCACATTCATTGTAAAGACTAATACTGTATGTGTGGCTCCATTTGTTATAGTCATTAATTGAGGTGAGCAAAATAAAATGTCAAAAGTCTCATGAAATATTCCAAAGAGAGTCAAAGTAATTCAAAAATCTAACATTATAAATGGCAGCTGTGCTCTTTGAATCCTGCCACATTACTTTGCTCACCTGTGGTTTGTCAAATATGAGCAGAATTACCTGTTTTTTATATAAATAGTGTGTCTCAGGAAAGAGGTTTGTTGTCGTTGCTCCTAGACGGAGCTGAGCAGGCGACTTCCTCACGCAGGCCAAGTCTGAATCTGCCAACCAGCTCTTCAACTCGGCGACTCGGTTTGGATTCAGCTGCAACAATTTTTTTCTTCAGGGGAGGAAAAAAAAAAAAAGAAAAAAGGACTAACAACTTTATGTCTGACTGATTCCTCATGTGTGTCCTCAGAGCAGCGGGGAAAACTAACGAGCAGGAGGCGCGTTTGCCAAAGCACTCGCAGTTAAAACATCACTCAGTTTGATGCCTCAGAGCCTTGTCACAGATAATGTCAGAGAATCAAACGGAGGTAACATGAGTGTTGGAAAGCCAGGAACAGAAGAATGAAAGGTTCAGATAAAAGGGGAAGAAAAGGATAGAAACGAGTGTCAGTCTGGAGAAGCAGATGTAAGAAACAAAGGCAGCCATTGTTTGGTCTGGAGATGCCTCACATGTTTCTAGGCCAGGGGCCCAGACTGTGCAGCTTACCTGTGCTTTGTGGCTCCGCGAGAGAATGGGACAAAAACAGAGCTGTCAGGCAGTACAAAAATATTATCATTTCCTAACATAACATATCTGCTCTGCAACTGGCACAAGTCTCAAACATGCGAAAGGGAACAATAATCAGCAGTTCTGGCCCAAGTTCAGACTTTTAGCCTTTAGCCTTGCATGAGCTAGGCTTCGGGCCGCCGGCCAAAAGGGACGCTACCTCCAGTCAGAGAGGCGAGGATGTGCCTTGGCCTGCCTCTGTCATCCAGTTCAGGCTTTTATAACGGTTGCTGGATGTGAGCGCCGCCTTGTAACGCTTAATGTTTGGCCACTTGAGGAGAGGAAGTATAAAGTTTTTTATTGCTTGTGCCACAAAACAGGATCTGACAGTCGTGTCTTTTATGCATAACAGGACGTTCATGCGGTTTATTGTGCATGAAATAATATCTCGTGGCTTTCGTCCAGAGTGTTGTGCTCTGCTTTTTGTGCAGATTAGCTGTGTGTGTGTGTGTGTGTGTGTGTGTGTGAGTGTGTGTGTGAGGATGCAGAGGTGACTTGAGTCGAACTCAAGCGATTAATCTGATGACTTTTGTCTTTGACCTGCAAAACCAAAACAGGCTGCAACTTTCAACACATATTTCATTTTGTAATAGGAACATTGTGACTTGTTAAACTTGACTTCTGGGGTCTTATCTTGACTTTACCTGCTTTGACTTGGGACTTGACTTTTGGACTTTTTTGAATTGTTGGTTTGACTCAACAACCACGAGGTTTTCTTGGTCTTGACCTCATGTTTATCTTGTTTTCTGTGACTTTAGATTTGATTTGGGACTTTTTGGTCTCAGGTGACTTGACTTCACTGACGACTTGACTTTTAACTTGTTGGTTTTATCGATACACTTTTTGGTCTTGAACCAGGACTTTTCTTAGGACTTGCTGTTCGCTACCTGTGTCCTGTTTGTCTCGACTCGTAACTTGACAAGAGACTTGATCATATTGAATTAGGACCTGATTTCAAACTTGTCAGTCTTGACTCGGGGCTTGTTTTCCTGAATTTTGGTTTTGATTAGGGACTTGTTGGTCCTGACTGTTTTAGTTTAGGATATTTCTCTCTAGACTTGAAATGACACATTAGATTTGACTTGATTCTCGCTTAAAAACTTTCCTCTCTTAAAATGAAAGTGATTGGTTTTATCAATATATTTTTGGACTTTAACTTTGACTTTAATTAGGACTTACTGTACGCTACATGAGACTTTTTGGTCTTGACTTGCAGCTTGACCCTAGACTTGTTTTTCTGGACTTTTGATCTGATTTGGGCTTTATTGGTCTTGCCTCTTCTGGTTTAGGACTTTTCTCTCTTGACTTCGGACTCAATTTTCAACTTGACCTTTAATTTTAATGTAGCCTTGCCACTCTTGATTTGAGTCTTGTTGTTCTCAGCTTTGTACTTGATTTAAGACTTAAAAGCATCAAATCTTGACTTTAAAATTGCACAATATTTTCCCACTTCTCTGTTTGTACAACTGATTAATATCAGTATTTAAAAGCTCCGAAACAGCAGAATTTAAGATTTGCAACAGTGCAACAAGGTTGTGCAATATAACTGCATTTTATTTTCCCTCACATGCATGTGTTTTGTAAATATTTACCCGTTGGAGTCGAACTGATCTGTATTTATGACCCCGGTTTGGTGACAGCGCTTTAATGTTTGAAGAATTACAGCTTTAATGAGTGAATGACCATTACTCATCTTAAAATAAGAAACACATTGACATTTTTCCTCACTTGAGTCTGGTGAACCTCAGCACCCCCCCCACTGCCTCCCAGGAGCCTGGACTGGGGGGGGAGCATATTACTTTATTAAGGCTCCATCAAATTTATTGGAGTAAGACGTGCTTTTAATGCTTTTAATGCACATTCTTCATTCTGACACTTGCACAGAGTGTTTTATGTTTGTTTTATATACACACCTAATCAGCCATGAGACTTAAATTTTGAGAGGCGTTCAGTTTCAGAACAATTTATGTTTGTTTGTGAAATCCAGGAACAATGATGGTATTAATTTTAATTATTTTAATGATGTATATTTTGCTCTTACAGAAGCAGGAGCCAGAACTCTGCTTAAACTCTCCATTTTACATTCGTCACAACCAGCTTTTTGTCTTTAAAGCCTGTTGTTTTATCATCGTTCTTGTCCTTTAACAGGCACAATCTTTTATTGCATCTCTTTATATGTGATGAGTTTAAATTGTTCAACCTCTTGTCTTCCATCGCAGTGATGAGTTACGGAAAGAGGCACGACAGCTGAAGAAGGAGCTGCAGGCCATAAAGCAAAGGAAGGAAGAAAGTTCAAAACCTGCTGCAGAAGAAGCCAAGGAGGGTACGTGAGCACATTTTATTTAACCTGCGTTTTCTGATGGATTCGTATCACTGTCACCCATTAAATTGTGAATTTATTTTTTAGTAGATAACCTATTTTACATGTATCTTCGTAAAACCAGGTGCCTTTGAAGGATGCTTGGAAATAACTGTAGTTTAGCAGATTTTAAGTGTGAACAAAGTGTAAAAGAGGGTTTTCTGCTGCTACACTCTCTGCTAACAGACACTAAGACAAGAAACTCTCCGATTTTGTCAATTAGTTGCAGCCGTCTTCTTCTTCTTCTTCTTCTTCTTTTGTTGTTGTTGTTTCCTGCCCAAAGGTCTGCGTCTGCATTTTTGTGTTAAAGCTCACAGAAAGTTGCGTGGGTGCAAATTGTTGAGCGGACGCCACAGTCGAACATCGAACCCTTTGTGTGTTTGTCAGTTTGCAGTTTTGGCCGAAGCGAGTCTGTTAAAAAAAAAATAAAATAACAAAATAGTTTAAAAAAAATAATAAAAAATTAGAAAAATCTGCCCCCAAATCTCCTCGGGTCTTCACCACACTGCAGTCTGTCATAATGCCGTCTTTCTGCGCGTTTCTGCTGATGCTGAAACATATTATTGAAAGTGACCATAAACCGCTCAGATGCAGAGGTTAGCTTGAGGTTGTGTGTGTGTGTGTGAGTGTGTGTGTGTGTGTGTGTGTGTGTGTTCTTGTGCAACAAAAACAAAACAAAACAGTTCGCGGGGGTTCTGTCTGACCGTGGGATTAACACCAGCCAAGCAAACTGAAGGCCACGATGGGCTTTTTGTTGCTCAAACGTTGTTTTTGTCTCCACCAACACTGATGGTTTTATGCTTTCAGACCCAGAAACGGAGCCCACACTCGACTCGCTGCTGATTGGTTCAAGATTTTAGGCGAAAGAGCACAAAACACAATCATTTCATTGTAGTTTAATACAAAGATTAAGTTGGATTCTGCCTAATGTGTTGCTCCGAGTGATATCTGCATAGAGTTAAGCCGTTTCTATAAACATACTAAGCGCAGAGAGGCCGTCTCTTAACAGATCCAGTCATAAACTCGAGTGTCGAGTCGGTAACAGCTCTGCATTGTTACGCCGAGTGGCAGCTCCCCTAAGCTCCTCCATTATCTTACAAGGTATTTAAACTCTGCCAGGGACCTTTGTTTTGTGCGTCTCTGGCAGCTCAGCCAGCGGCAGGAGTTTTTCTTTTAAGAGTTCCTCATTACATTTGTGTGTTGGAAGCAAAAGTTAATTCCATTAGATGGAATTCTTAGATGTCACGGGCCAATGGCCGCTGCAGGGGAGACGGATGTCTGCTCAAACGCCGTAAATCTCGAAAGCTCAGCTCGGCTCGGCCACAGAGGAACACTGTGGCGAGGGCTCGTTTTATCTCATCCAACCGGTGAAGCTGCTGCACACACACACACACACACACACACACAGAACACACACACATACACATTAGGGCTCACATTGACACTGTCATCCTCTGAATCTTAAATCATCCTCCTGGTTTCTCCTCTGACCTCTTGTGAAGGTCGAACTCTGGTCTCATTTCACTTT
The DNA here is from genome assembly GCA_029814765.1 of Acanthurus leucopareius. Taxonomy (NCBI): domain Eukaryota; kingdom Metazoa; phylum Chordata; class Actinopteri; order Acanthuriformes; family Acanthuridae; genus Acanthurus; species Acanthurus leucopareius. The sequence goes on along the minus strand of JAQMCX010000027.1, from coordinate 13,958,181 downwards.
CATGCTTCTCAGTTTGTTCATTGGAGGTAAAACATGATGAAGGTTTGAGCTTTAAGATCTCATGGTTGCTCCTGACATTCTTTCATCTGCCCTTTTTGTGTTTTATTGCATTTTATAAAGAAATGTCAGAGCTGAAGGTGAATTCGTCTGTTCATGTAACCAACAGTCCAAAAACTCCACATTCTCAGTTTAATATCACATAAGATGATAAAAAACTGGCAAATCTTAACAACAGGAAGGCTGAAACTGCAGAATATTTCCCCCCTTTGCTGGAAAAAATAACTAAAAAGTCATTATGTTTGTAATAAAAACAGATTTAATGGAAGAATCTAAAACTTTCAACATTTAGTTATTTAATTTTTCTTTCATTTTAAATTCCAAATGTTGAACAGCAGCAGTATTGTGCAGCAGCTTCTGCTGTTAAGTGACCAAATTTTCAAATTAAAATGTCTAGAAATGACTTTTTTTGTGTTATATATTTTGTTGAATTGTGTACTTATATGTCACGCTTCGCATCCTGACCCGACAGGTATGTTTGAGTCATAAAACGAAACAAACAAACAGACTTTTTTAACCATTTTTTAGCTTTTTGTAAAGACGGATTTTAAACAAACGCTACTGAAAACACTCCACACACACACCAGTTTACACAACACTCGTCTTATTCTGTTGTTATTAATCACGTCATCGTCTTCATCGTGCATTCTTTCACGGTTTCGGCGTCTTTGAAAAGCCTTTTTCTTCTCTACGTGAGGAGAATTTGCTGCAGCTCCTTCGGTCTGTGCATGAACGCATCAGGACAATGAAGCTCGAACCATGAGATGAAATCAAACTCTGCACTTTGACTCAAATCTCTTGTGATCACATGCGACAGTTTGTTGTTTCCGACGTGACGCCTCCCTGATATTATATTCCTTAAGGACCGAAACGAGCTCATCGCAAATTAGACTCATTAGTTTGGCATCTGGAGATGGCGGCAAAAGTAACAAGATGTTTCCAGTCGAGGGAAAGTTCAAACTGAAGGTTTTCATTGTTAGTTTCACTTTTCAGGGTTGACAGGGACTCGTTTTCAGGGCTGCACCTGCTTATTTGTGACTGTTGATCCCCAGATGTTTAGAAAATTGATTAAAAGTGGTTGGAGGTGTTTAAGTTGAGAATATGTTGATGTGTAAATGATCAGTACAGTAACTGCAAACAGAAATGACACTAGATGCCTCACTTTGAAGCTACTTCTATCATAAACTCTGGAAATGTTTGTGTTTGATTCTGGATGTTTCTGATTTGGACTGAATTCCAGTTTGTTATATTTGATCCTAAAGGTTCTGAGAAGATGGAAACATGTCAACTAGATTTGATTTAATTAAAAAATGTAATTTCTTCTTGGGAGGATCTCCACTACCTGCACCTGAGTTTTCCACAAACCTTCTTTTGTGGTCTGTCAACCAAAATCTCTTTGTTTACCATCATAAAAACAAATAAAAGAAGGAAATTCTCACATTTAAGAAGCAGGAATCAACAAACAATGAACACTTTTTCTTAAAAAACATGACAGAAACAGTTTAATAATCATCAAAACTGTTTTTTTCAATCATCTGGTGAAATAATCGACTAATTGTTGCAGCTGAAACTTCAAATAAAGTGAAGATCTTCACTGCTTTGGTCTGAAACTCTTGACTGTCTTTAACTCTGAGCCTCGTCCTCGTCCACATATGCAGGAAGTTTCGCCCGATTGGAGTGAAAAACCAAAATCGTCAACATTTTACCTTTTTTGAAGTAAAAGAAGAGAAGAAGAGAAGAAGTCGTCACGTCAGTTTTCATCACATAAATTACAGCGTGTTCCTGCAGTCTGGGTTTCTGGCTCTTGGCGTGACGGCTGAGTAACCGAGCCAAAAACAAGAGAAACCGCTGTCCGTTCGAAAACCGGCCTGAGCCATGTGGCAGCGTTCATGTGATGCACGTTATGAGTGTGTGTGTGTGTGTGTGTGTGTGTGTGTTGGGGTGTTTTATTACACTGCTGCCTGTTGCACATTGTTGACTTTGAACAAATGTTTGCAGCAGAGTGATATTCGAAACGCCAATTACCCGTGATTAGCATTAGCATAGCATTCTGTGCGCTCAGTATTCCGTCTGACAGCTTTTGACCAAGTTGGTTATTTTCCCGGAGGCTTGTGAAACATCAGGCGCTCGCCGTTGTTGCATAATGGAAGATGGAGAGTCGGCGTTGACCCCGAAGCACCGACTGAAAATCATTTTTGATGTTTTTGATTGATGATCAGCAGCGGCGTTGCCTCACAGCTTGGCGCCACGCCGGTTTGAAAACTTGTCGATTGTTTGAGGAAGAAGGGGGAAACCTTTTATCCTATAGAAAGAGGCGTCCATCGTCCACAACAGCCTTCGGTTGCTACAACATCAGCGGCGTGATTTGTAGCCGTCTTGAGCCCAGGTGACGGGAGAGGGGAGGAATGTAGTTAGAAAGGCCATCGAGCTCAAAGACGGTAGTTAGCGACAACAGCTGGAGAAGGTGATGTGCGCTGCTCGTGGTGGACCTCAGGGCATCATCAGTCAGCATCCAGCATGTCACAGGCTGCAGCGGGGAGGCCGAGCAGGAGAGGTGACTGCGAGGGAGATCGCTCGTTGGCGTCATAAATCAAGAAGAAAGAGGTTTGCCCCCCCCCCCTCGAGCAGCGCAGCAGAATCCCTGCAGCCGGAGGAGTTTGGCACTTTGATTTCCAGAGCTGTTTCAGCTGCAGGATTCGCGGCCTGAAATCCCAAAGAAACGAGAATAATTGCTCCGATTTCTCAAACGACACTTGACCCGAACGCTCGGCGGGAAGGAGGAGTTTTGTTGTTAACATTCCTGCTGAGATGAACGATTTATTTAACACTTTCTCCTCGAGAAGAAATGAGACTCCTGCCAGAGGACTTATTACATAAATGAAATATCTTCCAGCACAGGGGAGAACTATAAATGGTATTAAAATGCTTAATCTTCCAAATTCATTCATTTTTTAATAGTTAACATGATTATTATATTTATAAAAGTTAACACCAGAGATCTGACCTTTAAATCCCTTAATAATAACAATTTTACACTTTCAAAAAGCCACTTTTTGATGTTGTTATACACTATTAAAACGCAGTTAAGCCTTTTCTATTAATTTTAAGAAACAGCTCAACAGTTTTGAAGTGTTTTTCTGGCTTTAAGGCTGAAAATCAAATGAGAAGCTGCAGCCAGCAGCCAGTTAGCTTAGCGTGAACGCAGGAAGCAGAGGGGAAACAGCTAGCTTGGCTCGGCTCCGTCCAAAGGTTAAAAACATCCACCTACCAGCACCTTTAAATCTCAATGATTAACATGTTATATCTGGTTTGTGTAAAGTCTAAATCTTGGCAGCGCGCGCTAACTTCCAGGAGTCTAGCGGCTGCTCTCAGACAGGATGTGATCCCACACAAAACCTCCTGTAAAAACTGCAACCTGTCGTGTTACGGAGCAGCTTTTCTGCAGATTAAACAAACAAGATATAAAAGTGTAAAATAAGCTGCTTTTCCTCTGAATACTGAAGTCGACTCCCTTCGGTTTCCTGTTCCTCTGTTAGCTGTTTCCCCTTGTTTTCAGTCATAATGCTAAGCTAAGCTAATTCTCTCCAAACTGCAGCTTTGTTTTCAGTGGACGAGTATAAAAGTGATATCAGTTTTCTCATTTATCTCCCAGTAAAGAAGCAAATAAGCTTATTTTTCCCCAAATGTCAAACATTTCTTTCAACATCTGAGTGTTGAAGCTGCGTAGTTTAAAAAAGACTTACCTTCATGTTTCAGACACTTAGCCTGAAATCTAAACTCGACTTTTTTAACATCAACATAAAATTGTTTTAGTATTTGACAATAAACACGTCGGCTTTGTTTTTATAATAAAATCTCTGTTTGTCGATGTGATTTCTGCATTTGTGTAAGCAGAGTGACAGACTCGTACGAAACTTGGCCCGTCTAAGGTTTCTTTTTTGTGTATATTAGTTATTAAAATGAATATCGCGTGCCCTGGTAATGTTTTTTAGTGCTAAACTCTCTGCAGTCGGAGTAAACTCACGCTAGTTTCGTTATGTTTGGTCATAAACAGCCTCGTCTTCATCCTAAACTAAATTTTTCTCCCCCTTTTTTTGTGACGTTGTTGCGTTTCTCCTGTATTTTACTGTTTATTAGTAAATCTCAGCGAGGACTCTTCTCTTCGTCTCTTCAGAGCCAAGTCCTCCGAGCCGTCGCCGCTCGTGATAAACTGTTGTATAAATAATTGCACATAAACAGAAACTCATAACATTTGCAGCTTCAGATAAATGACGAGCAGCGAACTTCACTGTTTTCTCTGTTACATCATTTATTTGGTGCAGCTGAATGTGTCACAGCGTCGTGCGTGTGTGTGTGTGTGTGTGTGCGTGTGCGTGTGTGTGTGTGTGTCTGCAGACGGTGCTCACTGTCTGCCACTCTGTGACCTCACAGCCTGAACGCTGTCTGAGGTTTACAGAAGCACATTAACTGCATGAGACATCGACGTCGGCGCTCATCGGCCCTCGTTTCATTCATGACGAGAGAGAAAATGTGCGTCACACACACACACACACACTCACATGCATGTGTGTCAGACACTTACACATGCATGTGTGTGTGCAAAAAGTCTGACATTATTCCCAGCATTGCTGTCAGCGCTGTGATCTCACCTCTTTACGTGCAGCTGCTTCACTGTCTAGCTTCAGATTTTAGGCCCTTTTGCTCCATTTAGAGCTTCATCCAACAATCATTTCATCCCTACTTAATTTTTCACTTCATAAAATGTTATAAAGTATTAAAATATTCATCAGAGATTTCCAGAGAGAAGAGCTGATGTCTTAAAATGTCTTGTTTTGTCTCACCAACAGTCTAAAACCACAGAAATATTCAGTTTACCATCATAGAAGATTAAGAAAAGCAGGAACTAATTACATCCGAGAAGCTGGAACTTGACTTTTTTTCCATTTCAAGTTTAATTTTTGTCTCACAAACTGTAAAAAAACCAGAGGTGTTCAGATTAAAGTGATGTGAAACAGAGAAAAGCAGAAAACACTCACATTAAAGAGGCTGAAACTGCACAATGTTCAGTTTTCGCTTTAAAAAAAATGACTCAAACTTCCTTAAAAAACTGCGATTGATTCTCTCTCAATTAACTATCATATTAATTGAATTTAGATGAATAAAACATAATCTGCTCATGTTCTTATTCAGATTTTTTGCCAGTATTTCAAAAACATGTTTTTGCTTTTCCCTCAAACTGAGCGGATGAAGTGCACATATGCCGGTGAGTCTGTGTGGGGGATTAAAGGGGTCTTTCCCTGCCTCGCAGCGATCAGTTACATAAGGTTTGGGTATAAGGTAGCCGGCAGAATGTAGGTCACCTCTGAGGAAGATAAAGTGCGGGGTTAGTAGGTTGGGGCTCTGGTTCACTCCGTCTTTGTGAAGGTTGGCAGCGGCGGGTTGGATCCCCGCGGCGCCCGTCACTCTGAGACGAGAGCTTCGCCCCGCGTCGCCTCGTCTCTTCACCTCTCTTATTATCGCTGCTCTCAGATCACGAACGGCAGCAACCGTCACAGCTTGACGAGCTCCACTTCCTTTTATCTTTTCTCTCTGATCATGTTCTGCCCCCTTTTTTTTTTTTTTTTTTAACTCCTCATCCGTCATGCCGGGCAGCATGGGAAAGCGCTGGTATTTCCTCCGCCTGAGTGTTGTCAGCTCGGAGCTTCAGGGAGCTTCGTAGTGTCCTGATTTCATGTTTTTAAAAAGTTGTTTTAGTTGGAGACGACTGCATTTCTGTGAGCTCAAGACACCTTGATTTTAATCGGATTGGTGGCAAAAAATGTGGAAAAAAAACTAAAGCAAACAGGAAAACTTACATTTAAAGGTTACGTAACATAAACAAACTATTTTCTCCTCTAATATAAAGAAAAAATGAACCATGATGTTCTTAAAACGATGTTATAGACGATCTAAAGGTTGTAAATCAGTATATTTAATATTTTTATGTACGTTTCTTCCATAAAGAGACTGTGTTTGTTCCAAGTTTTTTCAGAGGAAATGAGATTAATGAAATAAGATTATTCAGATGATTTAATGATTAATCTGAGGTGTCGTCTGTCTTTTTGTTGCAGATGATAAAAAACCAGCCAACGAAGCCGTGGCTGAATATCTGGAGGGACGCAAGAAATATGAAGAGTTGAGGAAGCAGAAACGGAAGAAAGGCTCAAACAGAGAAGAACAGGTGAAAGAACTCAACATGAGCTCACTGAGCACTTCTGTTTGTCCTCATTCATGTCTGATCGGCCTGTAAACTGTTATTTTTATGATGATGTTTGTTTTTTAGACGCTGGCCCTCCTCAACCGTTTCAAGTCCAAGCTTTCTTCAGCCATCACCGAAGCTCCAGAGGAGGAGGACGAGGTGGAGGAGCTGGAGGACGACGACGACAAAGGATGGTCAGTGAGCCCGATTTCACTTCAGATAAACATGTCTTTGAGTCATGTCATGTCTTTGACTTTTCAGGTCATCGTGGAATCAAACCTGTGACAAACTTGCTTCTGTAAAAGGAAAAACTGCTTTAAACTGAATGAAAGAGCTGCAGAAGAAGAAGTCGTGTCGAGCTTCGAGTCACAGAAGCAAACGAGTCCTGAGTTTTCCTGCAGAGCTGGAGAAGCAGCTTGGCAGACGCTCGGTTTTGCGGACAGCGAGTTTCAGAATGATAAGTTGGCACAAAACGGCCTTTTTCATTAGACTCCGCTGGGTTTGCATTGTTATTCCAGCCGATAGCCTCGTTGTGATCGCTGGAATGTGAGAGAATGTAAGAGAAACCTTTTATTATAAAAAGTACGAGCGGCAGAAAACGAGACAGCGAAACGCAGAAAATCCCGCTTCGTGCCACGAGTGATGAAACTGACCTTTGTCAGATCCAAAGCTCGCTCGAGGTTCTGCTGAATGTGTGTGAAAGTTCACATTGCATCGCATGCATTTGAGTGTGTGTGTGTGTGTGTATGTGTGTCAAGTTGGGATTTCAACCCGCAGCCACCAGATTGGCCATCAGGAAATCAGCCCTGACGCTGTGTTTTCCTCTCATATTCTGTTTTTCACCAAAGATCTCAAAGTCCATCGACACAGTGCAGGGGTTTGAAATGAATACCATGTGTTTGAATCTGAGCAAAGTGTCTGTGTGTGAGAGATTTAGAATAACAAAATCTGTAGTTGCTATTAGTCTCCAGAAGCCCCCTTGAAGTGTAGTCTGTCTTTGTGTGTGTGTGTGTGTGTCTGAGTGTGTGTGTGTGTGTGTGGGGGCCCTAATGAATTTGAGAGGAGCCTTGGCTGCCTTTCGGAGCCTCTCCCCGGCTGTAGACACCTCACTGTGCCGCCCCCGCCAGGTATGGCGAGGAGGGAGGGAGGGAGGGAGGGAGGGACAGCGGCGTTAGCATAGCAGTCCTAGAAAAACAGCAGTGGGAAGTCTGTGCCACTCTCGGAGCGCCGCTAACAGAATGTGGGTTACAACAGGTCAGACATTAGAAGTCAAGTCTGGGCCAGAGGAGGTAAACTATTCCATCTGTGTCTGTGTCTACAAATCTGACTCTCCCTCCTCCTCCTCCTCCTCCTCCTCCTCCTCCTCCTCCTCCTCCTCCGCTAACACACACAACCTCACAGAGTCCACACTCTCCATGCAAAAGAGTCTGTCCCCTCCTGCACTTCTTATCTGAGCACAAAAAAAGAAAAAAAAAGCTGAAAAAATGCAAGAAAAATAAATTGAGGAAAGGCTTCTGTAGCCTCGCATCATGGCAGGCTCAGTGTGGTTTCGATAAGCGACGAACGCCGGGTTCCCACATCCCATCCCGGAGCCGTAGGACTCGGAGGGCGAGCGGCCGGCGGGCTGTCATCACCGAGGCTGCTAGACAAATTATCAGAGGCGGCCCGCTAACGCTGCAGGAGTCCTCAGGGTCTGCCAGAGTCTAGCCGTGACATTTTAGATGAGCTGTCACAACTCCTGCCGATTTCAAATGAACACTGGAGAGAGAGCAGAGAGCAGACACACACACACACACACACACACCTACACACACACAGACACACACACACACACACTCACACACTCTCAAACTCAGCCAGAGACACATACCACATGCTACACACACAGGACAAGGCACCAAACAGAAAATATTTTAAAATATACAACAGAGAACATACAGCTTCTTTATGTAGGAGTTTAACACACACACACACACACACACACACACACACACTCACTCAGACATATACAGCCGGGGTCGTGTAAATGTTTTTCCTCAAACAGATAAGAAAGACCTGCTGATCATCAACTTCAAGGGAAGATTCAGAGATTTTGACACGAGGCTCTTTGAGTGATCGTTGTTACTGATGTGCATGTTAGTTTAGTCTGCGGACGTC
>JAQMCX010000027.1:13845541-13949545 GCA_029814765.1 Acanthurus leucopareius | reverse complement strand
GATTCAGAGATTTTGACACGAGGCTCTTTGAGTGATCGTTGTTACTGATGTGCATGTTAGTTTAGTCTGCGGACGTCGACAGATACGGACGTCTGAGGCGGCGACGCATCAGGCGAACACGAGCTGAAAACACACGGAGACAGTTTACAGCAATTTTTCTTCCAGAACTCAAAAAGTTTGAAGAATCCATGAAGCGTCCTGGTCTGAGACGGCAGCTATTGAAAATGTTACTGGTTTGAATCTGAGGACGTTTGTTCAAGTCGTCATTTCATGTTGCTTTTATTTGCTAAAGAGCAACTTGACGTCTCTTTTAAAAACTTTGAACTCTTTTAAATACTCTAAATGTGTTTAAAAATGACTAACAGTTCATTTATGCTTAAAAAAAGTAAATTTTAAGACCTGTTGTCCTACCAGGTTACAAATTAAATTTGTCTTTCTTCGGTGAGAAAGCTGCTCGCTGCCTCGTTTGAAACCAACGTTGAGGTGACAAAAACCACAGTTCCACAAATGACCACTTGAGGCTGTCAATCACCACGGTGCCCCATATTCAAATACCTACTTTGCAGTGAAAAAAACAAGTTTTCAACCATAATAAACCACAGTTTTGGTCTCTAAAGCTAATTTCTCCGTTCATAACAACCGCAAGGGCTGAATTTTAATGTAACTCACTAATTTAAACAATAAAGTCTCAGTGTTTTTCATGATTAAAGGTCATTTTGTCATCCAGCAGACAGTTAGCCAAGTGCCAAGTGCTGTTATTAAGCAGAAATAATGTTTTTTATGATCACCATTTTAGCTAAGTGTGTTAGCATGCTAAAATTAGCTAATTAGCATTTAACACACAGTGCTGAGGCTAACAAGAATGTCAGTACTTTTGGTATTTAATCACAATATTGGACAAGTTGACTCTAAAATGTAAAAATTCTTTGGATCCCAGATTTTTTAAATATATTTCAGGCTGGTACATAAGTGGACAGACCGACTAACAATGCCTCAGAGCCAGGCTGTTAGCATGGCTAAGCTGTTAGCATGACTTAAAGGTTAGCTTGCCAAAATCCAGAATGCTTCAGTCGTTTCTGACACTTAGATTCTCCAATCTGATGTCACTTCGCATAGTTTAAAGTAGGAGGATGACGCTGGTTTCTAACATGTCAGAGTTTTTTAGCCTTTTAGCTAAAAAAGGATGCTTACAGTTGATTTTTTCCCTCCTGCCTCGTCGTTTCGGTGCACTGAGAGCTTTCTCACAGCAGCTGAAGAATCCTGTCAGCGGGAGAAAATGTGTTTTACCTGTGAAGTGCCTGACTTTGATATCTCCTGTGAGGAATGTCCTCATTCTTTAATCTGTCTTTGGGGGGAAGAGAAACTGACGGGGGAAATGAAAGACACATGAGCGTCTGCTCTCTGGAGGCTGAGGCTTTCTTTCAGGGCTTCTGAACTCCCACGACGTCTGAAAAATATGAGCACAATGCTGTACCTGCAGTACTATGATGACTGAACAAACTTGAATGCAACAGTTGGCTTTATCTCAGTTTTTGATCATTAGCCTGTTTAACATTCTGCACCACCATAAGGACGAATCCATGATGCATTTAAAGTACGTTAATGTATGACTGCGAAACACTCTGCAGATCCTCTGTTAAGGTTGAATTGCTTTGCACTTTTAATTTTTTGTTTCATCTTTTTTATGGTTATAAATTAAGTCTTTAATTATCGATACTTAGAATTAGAAGCTTGAAGAAGACGAGCAACAACAACAACAGAAATTGTTTCTGAAATTGAACGTTTTCACCTTTTTTTTTGATAATAATATTATAATCAAAGTGCTCAAAGTAAAGAGAGACGAGCCTTTGTTCTGCAGAGCTTTGATTTAGTGGATCCTCTGCTGCAGTTCTTTGAACTCTCTCCGCGTGTCTCCGTCTGATTTAGGATGGCCCACGTTCTGCAGTTTGATGAGCAAACCAGAAAAGTCAAGGATGCCAACATGCACGACGAGGACACCTTCGAGATCTACGACCCACGCAACCCCGTCAACAAACGCAGGAGGGAGGAGAGCAAGAAGATCATGAAGGAGAAGAAGGCCAAGAGGTGAGGCCGTGAGGTCAAAGGTCAGGTCCCTGCCCAAGCCACGTGAGCCCAAAAAACTGGTCATACAGCATCCTGCCTGGAACATCTGGATTGAGGATGCTGACCTGTGCGGATACGATCCCTGTAATCTGTGATGGAAAGGTTTCTCCACCTGGAGCAGCTGCACCTGGACTCGACTCGGTTTCTCATCAGGATTCGGACTGTCGTCACAGTGACGATGGAGGTCGTGATTCGATCATGTGTGATGCTGTCAGCTTTTCTTTGCCATCTTCTTTCTCCCGTTTCTGTTGTCTAAAGCTTAAATGGTAACAGCAGAAAAATAAAGTACATTTGTAAACGGTTTGTTGGATTTTATTAGTGACAAATAAATGAACAAGTCTGTCAGTCTACCATCTGTTACTACTGTTGTATTAAATAAAGATCAAATGCTTCTTCAAAAATACCATAAAAACACCAAAAAATAAAGACTTTTAACGCAAAAAAAAGCAGGAATTTGTGCATTTTAAAGTAATTTGGGGTTAATCTGTGACAGTCTTGCTGAGACATCATCTGTACTGAGGTTTCCTGTTGTGGCGCTACATGTATGTACCTTCTTAATACTGTGCTGATGAATGAACCCGGTATTAAGATAAAAGTGGCATTAAAATAATTACAGACAACAGACTGTTGATGAATAGCCTGGTTCACCCTCTCATCTCTGATTCAACATTAGGAAGATGTGACGAAGCTTCACTTCAGAGGAGCAATTTTCATCAGATTAAAGGAGCAATTTTAGGAAATATACTTATTTGCACCCTACTGAAGGTTAAATGAGAAGATTAATACCAATCTAATGTCTGTCTGAGTATAGAGGTACCGCTAAGCATTGCTTAGCTTAGTTTAGCATAAAAACTGGAAGCAGCTGGAAACAGCTAGCATAGCTAAAAAAAACAAAACATTTCTTGTTTGTTTAATCTGTTGTTTGATCATTAGTGAGATTTAGAAGTTCTTGAAGGCAGATCTCTTACATGTTTTGCTAGCTGTTTTTCTCTGTCTTTATGCTAAGCTAAGCTAATTTTTGAGGCAGCTGGATTCATGAGATTATCAGAATTGAGAATTCATCTTATGGGACTTTGCGTTTTTCTCTTGTGGTTTGTTGACAGTTTGGATCGTAACAGGTGGATGTAGCTTATGGCGGCTAAGATGTTAGCATTAAAGCTGCTATATCAGAAACAGAGAGTTTCTTAACTGAAAGAGGAGCAAAAAACAGCACTGCAAATTTATATTTTGTTCACCTTTTGACTTTGGAGTCCTACAAAATTGTTGTGTTGCTAAGCTAGCCTGAGCTGGTGAATGAGGCTAATTTAAAGCTAGCTAGCTCGTTAGCTAGTGCCTCTCTCTGTCTGTGTTTGTGTTTACTAAAGTGGACTGGACTGGAGGAAAATGTGTTTGGATAACTCACTAGCTTAGCCAGGTCATGGTTCTGCTTCCTTATAACTAGCATTAGCTGCTTCTGTAGCCATGTTTGTCTGTCCTGTTAGCTAGCTCACACTTCACTAGGACCCTGTTCTCTTAGCCTGATAATTGCACCTGTGTCAACAAAATACATTTAGCGTAACATACTTCACATGGTTTGTCAATCTGATTGGGTAAAGTCAGCTTGGATAGACTGATAAACAGATGGTTCATCCAATCATATGACTTTTTTTTTTGTTAGCACTTTCCAAGGACGACTAGCGCGTCAAGTTCAAGCTAACTAGCTGCTAACTGTAGCTTCATATTCACCGTATGGACATGAGATTAAAACAATCCTCTCTTCTAACTCTCAGCAAGCAAATAAGCAAGTTTTTTTAAAAATATCAAACTATTCCTTTAATGCTGAGGCAGAAACCAGGCATGACCTCACCAACCCACTGCCATTTTTTTTTTAAACAATATCTGGCACTCGGTCTCGCTCAGGTCACTACCGGAGCAGTCAGGGCTTGTAAAAAGGAACTGTTTAAACCAAAGGCTTTACCTCACTGTGGTGGTTTCGGGGTAAATGATCTGCCACTGCCATGTGTGTGACCAGGAGCTGCATTTGGCCGGCACACTATTTTTTACTGCACTTCTGGGATTATGCTTAAATTTTCATATGGAACAGGAAGGAGAGTTAATGTTACATTTTGGGCCCGGCTCGGCTCGAGCTGCCGCAAATCTAAAACAGGTGACGCAGTGATCTAACCGACTGCCTGTGCTCCTGGGTCCAGGTCAGGGTGAAACGTGCCACTGCTACCCAGAGAAATACTGCAAAGAATCTGCAAATATTTCTTCTTACTGCAGAAATGCTCCGAATGCTCAGATAAGTTAGCTATTCATAAGGACTTTAATTGTCACATTAAGCTGGAGAAAAGGACTGTAATTCCTCTTCAGCACCACCAGGAGAACTTTAAGCGCTCCCTGGTGTCGCCGTGCCCATCGCCGAGCAGGAAATACCACTCTTTGCTGCTGATCATGTGACTGCCAGGGATGAGATGGAGTAGTAATAACATTATCACACTATTCTACAACCACTATCTCCCTCTGCCCTTGTGGCTAAAAGCTAAAAATAGCCCGATAATCCTTCTCATCTCTTAGAAATTCAACTAACACACAACTAAACTTATCTCCTCTCATCTCTCTCTCCTTGTTTTCCTCTCGTTGGATGAAAAAACAGCGGTTTGCCTTAAAGGTTCAGCTCTTCCCAGGTTTGAGCGGTGCTTTGTTGCTGCAGCTCACATGTCGGATGGTTGTGTGTGAGCTGCAGAGATGTTTCTGACCCCTGAACCTGCGAGTCCCTCACTCCCCAGGGTGTGATGGACAGAAAGTGCAGAAGAAGAGAGCTGGGCAGAGAGTTAGCGTGCATAAACAGGAGGGATATTGATGAGTTTGAGAGATCAAAGAGGAGATGTTCTGCACAGGCACGGCAGGTCTTCATGGTTAATGGTTGGTCACTCGTGGACGTCCAAGGACGGAGCAGAGAGGTTGTTTGTCTCTGTCGAGTTCACAGTGTCCACCATGTTTTTGTCTCTAGTTTATTATTTTTTACTTTGCAAACAAAACTCAAGTCTTTATGTGCTTTGAAAGAGTTATTAGTTGCTGAAATTGTTCTTCAGATCCAAGAAGAAATCCTAAAATTTCATTTAAAACTCAATCAGTTAATCAGCTAACATGATAAGTTAATGAAGAGGATCTTTTTTGTACAAACATCCCACTTCATTTTCCTCTTCCTCTGCTGCAGTGAAGAGGAAATTTTACCCATAATTCACTGCATATTTTTCTGTATGACTCAGATAATGGATGTCTTTTTTTTAGGCATCATTAAAAGAAGGAAGCTTCACAGTCACCAAAAACTCCCTCCATGTAAATACGGACATGTAGGCTTTGTTTAAGACCTGTTAACCTTTTATCCAACATGAGCCGAATCAGGACCTCCTTCATCTTTAATATGCTATACTTGGATAAATGTCCTTTTGTCACAGATCATATTTAACAGCTACTTTATAAGAGTGTTTTTCCTGCAGGCCAAGTCTGTCTCTTCCCCGTTCGCCTGCTCCTTCTCTTCTTTCCCCTCTGCGAAGAGACTCTCAAACTCTCAAAACTCCCTTTGTGTGTTGCACCAGAGCGAAGTTAGCATGCACACTTGTCAGAAAACCTCCGAGGATGATGAAGTCATTCAAAGCCGCCTTTGTCTGCTTGTTGCTCTTGTGTTTGTGTATAATAGCTGAGACGACTCGGACACACCTCGAAACGAAACGACATGTTGGTGCAGAGGTGCACGTCAGGAGCCACGGAGATGCGGGCCAGAAGAAGAAAATGGGACATTAACAATAACATATTCATTCCTCCCCGCGGCCTGCCAAACATGAGGTCCAAGCAAGGCCTGCTCATGACATTTCCAATACCACAGTGATTGGACAGCACCGATCAGGAATGAATGCTATTTTTCAGTAACTGAACACACAGAAGGAAACTAGTGTAAACAATAAATTAAAGCCAAGACTACAACTAAGACCAAGGTTAAACTAAAAAAAGCAAACCTCAGGAATACTTCACCTCAAACTGGAAGAATATTAGCATTGAGTTACATGGAAGGCTGTTGTTATCTGACCTCCTAGTTGGACTTAATAAAATATTTCCATTTAAGGTCTGGGTGAATTTATTCCATATTGTGAGAGATTGTTACAGGAAGAGGCAAGAATGATATTGAATTTTGGTGAGAGGCTTGAAGGGGCCATAATGTGGTTTGGCTTCGACGTGAAACCCGAATGCCAACCAGTCATAGTATCCGTGCAGTCGTATTAATAAAATAAAGCCTTAATTATCATTTTAGCTTTTAGTTTTAGGTGAACTAAAATGCTACAGGTAGAAATTTAATCATTATGGTTTGATAAATGGTGTTTTGGCTCCAGAGACGGTGATGTGTGTCTTTTGGCTGGTTCGTCGCTTCGTTCCAGACCGAAATATCTAAACTATTGGATTCATTTCCATGAAATTTGGTTGATGCATTCATGGAGACCAGAGGAAGAATCCTAATGACTCTTGATCTGGCACCAGTAGCGTTTATCTAGTAAAAATATCTCTACAACTGTAGAAGAGATTGACAAGAAATTTCACTGTGCCACCATGAGATTCTTCAAAAAGAGACGACCTGATGACTAATGGATGGAATACCTTGAAATTTGATGTGGAGATTCAAGTCCAGACCTTCGACTCAGACTCAGCTGAAAAAAGAAACTATCAATTCATTAAGCAGAGCAGCACAGTTAGCTAACGGGCTAACAGATTGGTCTGACAGTGTTGTCAAGTTTTGCAGTGGAACCAAAGAGGAGAAATAAAAACAACAGGAACAACTAAAGACCCGATAAACGCTGCTTACAGAGGCTGTTCTTCGTCCAACATCGTAGTTTGTTTCAACTTTGTTTGCCTTCGTTCTTAAAACCCAGCAAGTCCTGTTTGTTAGCATGACTGTGCATCTGTGTCAACTTAAAATGATGCTAAATTCAAGCAGATTCAAAAATTAAATCCTCCTCTTCAAAGAGAAAAGTGGATGCAATGTGGAACTGAAGATCTAAAGGGAGTGCAGGGAGTCGACCGCTCTGTCTGATATCATGGATTTATTTCCTCCCTTTAGGATGAATTGCAGTCATGTGATGCCCTGACTTTTTTCACCGAGCTCCATCATCAGGTTTTAAATTTGTCCAGTAGTTTATATTTTCTTCTTTAAGTGTTCAAACAACTGGTGTGTTTTTTCGCCACTGGATTCGCTCTGGTGCTTCTGTTCAGGATTCTTGGAAACTTGGTGCTTTCTGGCAAAACCAACATGCATTTGAGCCAAAAATAATTGCAACCAATGATGGATCACCAACAGGGGGCACTACACAGTGCACAACAAACTACTTGCCATTCTCAAGGAATTGCTTCTATTTCCTGGTTCAAGTAGAGAATCAACTTCTCTGGATTTTTCCTCCAAACGGCTCAAAATCTGGTGCACAAACAGTCAGATGTTGATGTCAAAGGCCTGACCGAGGCTTTAACCCTTCGTGTTCCCGTGTGACTGCGGTTCAGCAGGTAGCTGGGTCACCTTTAAGGGAGGCGGCTTTGTTCCTACACTGTCCTCTGTCAGCAGGAAAGACTTCAGGTAAATGGATTAAGTGTATAAAGAATCAATAGCCAATCACTTAGGCCAATGGAGTAAAGCCAAGAGCTTTAGCTTGGTTGTGGACGAGACTGAATAATATTGTGTGTGTGTGTGTGTGTAAGAGAGAGTCATCATTTGGGTAGCTGCTGCATACTCTATGTAAAGCACACTTAAGGACATTCTCCACTCGAGAACATTATGAAATCCATCAGGAATGAATTATGTCGTGATTTAGCCTCCTCTGCTCCGACCGCCCTCAGCTAATAAATGACAGCGAGCTAATGAGGACAAATGATAATGGGGCTGTAGTCACAGTACAGAAAGCCACGAGGCTCACGGTTATTACTCCGCCCGGTTACATTGTGATGCTGCTTCTGTCTCCGTTTCATAGCTCACATGTCCTTCACTGCCGACGAGGAAAAGGTGAATCTTTGTACAACACGTGGACATGTCGAGCTCATCCGGCGGAGGTTTGACGGCAATCTACATGTGAACTCTTATTACGATCCGTTCTTTTAGTAGCCTGAAACTGTAATTATGTGCTGAGGTAACAATATGTTTGATGGAGGGATAAGTCACCTCATTCTGCAGTCTGTGTTGGTTGTCCTCAATGTAATCTGTCATTACAATTAAAAAGTGGCTGTAGAGACGAAATGATCTGCACTGCAGGCAATTTTATTAATTGTCTAGACATCCTTTTAATTCATCTATTAAGAGAACAAAGTCTTATTTTGAAGTGTGGGTCAGTTCATAGGTTCGTCCTTGTCCTGTTCAAATAACACACTAACAATTTCGTCTTTATAGGGACATTTTGGCATTTTTAAAATAGAATTTAATCTATGAAGTTAAGTTTTTAAGCATTTGGAGATAACTTAAATCTAAAATTTGCTCTCAGAAAGTCAGAAGAGAGCTGCTTCAGTTGAAAACCCCAGAAGGCAAAGATAAACTCTCTCTTCAGCGAGCCTGATGATGGAGCGAAGCCTGTGTACAAACAAATTTAGCCCAAGTTTGTTTGTTTTTGCGTATCCAATGACGGAGAGCGAACCACTCGCTTCCTGCCTTCAAGCTCCTTTGATCTCCTTTACCTGGGGCCTGGAGGTTACATACCTCAGCCACTAACATCGGCCGGACAGCAGAAGAAATAATGACTCCAGATTCATGACCTTTGCACCGAAAAGTCTACGGATCACTGAAAACACATTTACATTTTGGAGGAACTTGTTGAGCCTGAAGGGTCAGAGAGTGCATCATGCCAGGTGGGTGTTTATGCATTAAAACAAAGGAAAAATGTATATTTTATATCCACTGAGAGGATTAAATTCACCTCTTGGAAGATGAAAACAATCAATCATCACAAGAGTTGAAGTGATTGAAAGACAAGTAATCATTGGCACAAGTGACAGACGTATAATCTGGTAATCTAAGTTTTTCCATTAAAGGACAAAACCTACATCCATCACATCCAGCAGAGGACTGTCATGTGCCCTTGGGTGGTGTCTTCGAAGGCCATTGTCATGAGTTAGATCCCGTCTGAACCTGCTAACATTTTTCTGCCTTTGCCTGAGGATCAGGTCAGAGCTTCGGTCAGGACCTGAATCCATTTCTAGAAAGCAGACTCTGTCAGAACTTGTTTAAAAAAAAAGAAAAAAGAAAACTTACAGAGCAGAATATGAAGAGAATCTGTAAATCGCAGATTCGTTGCAGGTTTCTAGCTTCATCAACCTGTTGAAATACACAGAATATGATTCATGTTGGATGTGGCGTTCATGTGCACAGTAGCGTGTTTGGTTCACAGTTGATAAGGAAAGTGCAGAGCGCCAGACGTTGAAAGAAAACAGCTTTTAAAAAAAGGCCACGTTGCACAGCTGAAACATGTCTCATCCCATCTTTGAAGGTGTGAAGGAAAAAACACATCCTCCTGGTAGATGTGATGTGGTGGCTGTTGCCCTCTCCTCTGCAGCCACTGCCCTCCGGAGCTTTGATCTCAGCCATGGCGGTTCAATCTGGGCTTCAGCTGTGGGAAAAAGCAGCAGGGCTTAACAGTACAGAGCCCAGTGAGATAGCAGGTGCTGGAGCCGTGACCTTCCCATCCCAGGCCAGCATTCCTGCCTGTCAGACCCCCCCAGGTCCGTGCATGCACTGTCTCCAGCCACACCATCTGGAGCTGTTTGTCCTGCTGCGCTGTGTTCAAATGGGAGAGTGTCCGAAACGCTTCAAGCACTCATCGACGACACCGCAGCAACACAGCGAGCTTGATTAAGGACGATAAACGCTTAGAGAGCTATGTTGTTTGTCGCTATGCTAATCCTCACACCTCTGCACCGGAAAATAAACATACAAACAGCTGCTGGATTTATATCCAGAGCCGTGATACGTCCTGAGGAGCTCAGCTCGGGTCTGTTTGGTCTCAACCTGCAAGAGGTGGAAGATGATTACCACCAAAGAGACTCCAAAACACTTTAAAGTTTAAACTAATATGAGATGCTGCAGAATTTTAGCGCAAATGTTCGAGCATTGCTGCATTTTGTCCCTGTTTCTATGTTCCTTCATGACTCTGCGGCATCTTGCACGCATTTGTTCAGTCACGCAGCCTGTGAGGGACGTTTGAATGCTGATAAGCGACCACAGTGGCTTCTCTCTTCCATCTGAAGTGCAGGAGAAGAGGAGAAATCTGTTCCTCATCCTCTCTACACCTCTTATTATAAGCAGACGGTGAGCGACCCGATGGTGGGAAATCACTTCGTCGCTTGTTTAAATACACAGGGTTCACGTCAGGGAGACTGATATTACCCCTTTGACTAGTAGAGTCAACACGAGAGAGTTAAACAGTACTTTTCTGTGGTCGTCATTTTGGAGTTAACAGACATGCTGACAGTTTCTAACTGAGCAGGAAAGTCTAAAGGTCACATTAGCATTAAAAACAGCCAAGTAAATACATGCTAACTATAGCTTTAAAACTAAGTGGTGTTTTTTGGGGATTGTCCCCCTAAAAATTTGGAGTCTAAAGCTTTTCATTTCCTGTATTCTGATGAAGCTAATGCACGGATATGAGCCTTTTCTGAATCAGTTTATGTTGGAGAGGAAAACACAAAGCTCAGGCGCCAGGTGACAGTTCAGAATATAATGGAGTTAGCAAAGTTATTAGCTTGGAGACCTTTTTTTTCCCGTTATATAACTATTTGTTGAACAAACTTGTGTGCAACAAGGCAGAAAATGTCCGGAGGAAGCAAACAGGACTGCAGAGAGAGAAAAATAGTTAACCAGCTAGCAAGCTACCTGTTAGCTTGTTAGCTAAAGCAGCTCTGTGAGTTTAGTCACCACACAAGCATGGTTCTACTCTACAAAATCGCAAAATCTCTAAATCTTTCTCTAAAAATCACTTTAAATCTAATAATAAACAGTCGTCTGGCATCAGGGAGTCATCAGGGAGTTGTTTACAGACATCACATCTTGTTTCAAGAAATCTTAAGTGAATTTTTGGGTTCTGTTGGCAGATTTTCTTCTTATTGCAAAATTAAAAAACACCTGGGATTCATTTTCTTGTAATTTCTCAATTCCTCTAATTTTTTTTATTATTGAACCAAACATTTGGCAAACAGGCCAATTTGATTTTTGTATCTGATTTGACCTTTAGCTCCTCATCATCCGCAGACCTTCTGACCATTTTTTAAAAGCACAAAAGCCATTGGACAGGTAACATTTCCAAGTGTGAGAAACTTTGATGCATGTTTAATCTACACTGAGGTCTCGCAGACGTACAGTTTGTGCAGTTACTATAATATAATCATGTGCAAATGCTCGGTGAGAAGTAGCCGCCTCGGGGCTGTCAGCTCGGCGGCAGATACGCTGAACTCCATCACCTTCCTTTTTTCTCTGCTCGTCGCCCTCAGCCCTGCAGGTTGGGACTAATGTAATCACAGACCCCTGCAGACGGGCCAACGCGGGAGACAGAAGCCGGGCCAGACGCACAGGTATTCTAAACTGGTTACATTAGACCAAACAGGCCATCTGTCTCCCTCTGTAATTGGACACTGTGGATTAGAGGGAGACGGCGGCGTTTCCCAGCCAAGTGGGCTAGTTACTGTTTATTTGGAATTAATTACCAAGGAGAGTGGAAACCTCACAGCTCCCAAAGAGTGAATCCAGACACTTGAGGCCTGGATGAGAGAGAGGAGAGTGCCATACCAAAGCTATGGCAACAGAGCTGGGACCGCTCAGAACGGTGCTGCTCACTTAGGAAAGCTGACGTTTATTATGTTGGAGTCTCGGATGATGATGCAGCTGGCGTGTCGGGAGGAAGGCAGGGGAGAAGAAGAAGAACAAGAAGAAGAAGAAGAAGAAGAAAAGCTTTCACAAACGCTGCCCTCCTTCTCCGATTCGGTCACCCTGAACTGAGGCAGCGAATGAAAGGATTTCTTCAGCGGAGGTAACGGGTATCCTGGTGTGATGCCATTAGCTTTTCTCATGCTGTGGGTGCTTTCCAAGAGTTGAGAGAAAGGACAAGAGTATATATCTCTGAAAGCCTGTGAGAACGGAGCATCCGCCCTGGCACCAGCGCCAATGCGCCAGCAGGGGGTGGGGCCATGGCCACCCTAAAACATATGCTGGCCCCCTCACTGACCCCTACTCATGCATACCTGCCAAAACTCCGGTTTTTTGCTGGGTTTCTCCCGAATGTTGGACCCCTCTCCCTGCCTCCTACCATCCTACCATTATATTATTTAATATAACAGTAGGGGCATTTATTTTATTTATTATAAACTCCCGTAAGATGTGTTTGGCCCCAACATTGTTGAGAAAAACCGGATCTAATATTGTTGAGTTGCCTGATTTGGTGTGAAACACAATCTTTTTTTCACACTGTATGCACAGGTTTCAACTTATTCGTTACTGGAATAAATCGCCCCCAACAAATGAATGTATTTATCACCATCAACCCCCACCCCCCACCCCCCCAGGGGTTCACAGAAAATCATCTGGTTTTAACAACCCAAATGTTGGCAGGTATGCTCATGTGGCGCATATTTATTTTAATATGCTTCTAAAATAGTTAACTACGCAGGCATGCCTGTCAGATACGTGGAAAAACCCAGGTTATTTTCTGAAATTCCAATTTACAGAGGTTCATTAAACGCCTCACAGGCCGAGCCGACCGTTGGGAGGCGCTTTTGAAAACAAACTCGCGCGAAGAAGCTGAATTCGCGGGTTACTGGAGGGCGGGACGATCTGCTGCCTTAGTGAAAGAGATGGTAAATAAGTCAGATAAAACTTGTTTAAGTTATAGTTACTAGCATGAAAACTGTGTGTACATGTATTCAGTAAACTGTTAGCAAATATATGTTAGTTATATTAGGTATTTAGGGGGAGGAAGGAGAAGGATTAGCAAGCTAGTTTATGCCAACAGAGACAATGCTAACTTACTAGCTTATAGCTTTCTATAGCATAAATTTAGGATGCTACAGCTTCCAACAACAGACACTTTGGGCTGATGTGAGGCTAATTTACTAGCTACGATTAATTGTTACTGTCTTATGATCATTAGCAAAAAAAATAGAGCTGTATGCTAAATTTTCCTGTTTTATAATAACTTTTTTAAAATAGCTTAACACGTGTATATACAGATAGTCACAATTAAACAGTAAAATAACAGGATGTGGACATAATGTTAACTGTAAAGGTATTATTCTTTGTGCCTTCAGATAATTCACAACATTACTGATTAAATAAGAAACCAGAGTGTATCAGCATGCAGTAACTTATCTCTCACTGTCAGTTTTACCCCATATACTACAGTGTGTAATAGAGGACCTGAAATTCAAGTATAGCTGAATTTTGTGCCCCCCCTCCCAAGATTTTCATTGACCCCACCTGTAAAAACCTATGAAAAATTGCTGACCAACAATCCTCATCCCCTCAGTGTGTGTGTGTGGAGTTTTTTATTCAATGTGTACACGACTAGAAATGTTGCGCCGACATGTTTTGATGTGTTTTGACAAGCAGGGAGAAAAAATGAATCCACTAACACGGAGTCTCTTTAAAAGCTGCTCTTTTTATTGTATCTACTTTTAAAAAAAATGGGGGCTGGTGAAGGGCTGTATCACTGCATTTTTTTCACTATGCTAAATTTCAGTTTGCATGCAGTGAAATAAATGTACAGGTGAGACAACGCAATAAATTAGCATATAATTTACATTTGAAAAAAAAAAATTAGTAACAGTGTACCAACATTAATACTGAATATAAAATATAAGCAAATAATCACATGATGCTTCTCATTTTTCTTGCACTTTTAGGTACAGGTATAAGCAATGTGACATTCAAACATCCAAGTTCACAGCAATGAGTACCAGTTTGATTGATTTCACTTCTCATTTTTTTTTTTTCTCTGGAGGCTCCGTGTTCGACAGCCAGCGGATGAGTTAGTCCAAGCGGTTTGGAAATCGGCTGATTTCAAACGCTTCTGCAGCATCCACCGTCCTCTGCCGACCGCCTCGTTCAAGGTTTGGTCACCGATAAAAAAAAAAAAATCTGCTCGACATTGTCATACTGAAGGTGGCTACAAAAAAGTAGCAGCAGCAAAAAATTAGAAATAAGTTGTTATAACAGCTTTGATGAGATTCTTGCACACTTCTGCATTGTCTCTCTGATTGCTCCCACTGTACCTCCATAACGTCGTAAGTGTGATGGAGACGTTTCAGACTGTAGGCGTTTCCCTTTTCAAAACCCCCCCACACCTGCGGAAACGTCACCTGGGTTAAAAGGGATCAGTTACAACTGGGCGAGTGTCCATTTTGTTGGTAGCACATTACAACAATACACGGTTAACAATGAAAATTCCCAGTGTGAGGTATAAACAGATACAAACAAAACAATAACATGACCAGCATTTAACAACAGAGATATTGACAAGGATATTATTTCATATTGTTTGGATCCAGCCTCACTTTTAAGCACACTGGAGAGGGTTGAATGGAAGCACCCACTTGATAGCACCAGAAGCCTGGGAAGGCCGTAACCCTCGGAGCAGAGCGGGAGGAAGAGAAGAGGTAAACACAGTACTCCATGGAAAATAAAATAAAATAAAATAAAAGAGGGGGAGAAGCACCATTGAGTTGGTTGTTTTTGTGTTTCGCTGAGGAACAAAGATGATGAGAGGAAAGAGGATGAAGGGGTAACCTTATCTGAAGGGGGTGTCCGGAGTCCGGATACGTGGTCTGGCAGCGTATTCGTGATCTGTGTGTGTGTGTGTGTTTTCAGCACTGGCACCTTACTTACAAGAGCAGAAAGACAGTTTCGGGATACACTTCTTTACTTTCTTGCTGAGAATAACTGAGAAGTGCATCACTGTGCACAAAATACTGCAAGAGGACAGAGTTAGGGTTAGCTTAGCTTAGCATAAAGACTGGAAACAGGTGGAAACACCTAGCCTAGCATCAACTCTAGAGCTAATTTCTAACTTTTTATTTCTTTTTAGTTTGATCTTTATGAAACGTGTAAACCATTTCACATGGAGGATGTGTGCCGAACTTTTTGCTTGGCACGGTGGTCAAATGGGGTACTGCATCCCCTGCAGTCAGCTGACATTATGAGCATCACAAACCCTCCAAAATGAGTCAGAAGATGATTTCATTGTCCTAAAACATTTGGAAAATCAAGATATAATTGTGATAAAATCAGTTTGTCTGGGACAAGCTACTTCTTCCTGTTTCCAGTCCTTGTACTGGGCTAGGCTAAGCTAACCGTCATCTGGCTAAAACGTTGTATTTACAGTACAGATGAAGGAGACTGGTATCAATCCTCTCAACTAACTTGTGCCAAGAAAGTAAAGCAGCATATTTTCCGAAATGTCAAACTATTTAACTCTCAAGCCTGATTTGTGGTCGGGGACTCCACACTTTTACTGAGACAAAAATGGCGCATTTTTCACATAGAAGTGATGCTCAACACTTTCCTGTCATGTTGCACATCTGGAGATCCAACCAAAACGACAGGAAGTGCATCTCCTTGCTTATGTTCTGCAACATATTCACCTTGTTACTCTGTTTTTTTGGCTCAATGGACAAACTGACAACCTCTTTTTCTTGCACTTCATATGTCTCATGATTGTATCAGATCCCTCCTGACCATAAATCAGACTTTTACTCACTGAAACATGATGGTTTTCACCCGGTTAATTGATCCTGCAGCTCAAAAAAAGAAAGAAATGGTGACTAAGCTGTGATCCCTCCTTCAAAATTAATCCTTCAATACTGAACTGAACTGAAAGCTCCTTGATGTTTAGCAAAGGCCAGTTTGGTAACAGTGTTTCATGCAGCCCAGGCACAGTCTGATTATATCTTTATACTACTTTTACACTAACGACCGACACTGGGGCAACTTTTTTTCTTTTCTTTTAAGTGGGGTAGAAACTAAGGCACCCGTTTGGGGAAAGAAAAAAGAGTTTTTAAAGATCCTCCTATGACTGCGTGGTATTTTCTGGTCCTGGATTAACATCATATATAATATACAAACCTTACAGTATATAAGGGTTTAACGTATGTTACAGTATGTAGTATTTTCATTCCAGCACAGAGACATTGAATATGAAGTCAGTCACATTACATTCCCTTCCATGACAGTAGGCTACTATCTGACACAAACATGATCAGAGGACAATATCTCAGCTCTGTTTGGAATTGTACAATAAATATACAGTACACTGATGGGGTTTCTCTGTCGTATTCGAGCGGTAAATTGGCAAAGTATTTACACGAAAAAGTGCACCGAAGCCAAAAGTCTGCCTGCCAATAGCACCATCGCAGTCATCCCAAAGACGGGAGTCCGACACGTTGAGCTCCCGTCCCCCCCCTCTGCAGTGAGGAGTCCTCCCCTCCGTCTGTCCTCCTCCGCGGTACATCCTCTGTGAGCGATGTGTCCAGCACTTTGGATTCATTAAACAACAAACACCAAGGAAGACTAACAACAGAATTAATTATTATTATTATTATAATAAAAATAACATCACCAACAAATAAACTTCCGAGTTCCACTTCACAGAAGTGAAAATTTAAAAAAAAAAAATATATATGTAAGTTTGTGTCAGCGTTGTGGGCTGAGCAGTGGTTTGGATTCCACCACGATGGAGGGCAGGAGGATCAGGTGTGACAAACAGGGAAATCCTGACTTCTTCTTCTTCTTTCAGCACCGACCTCGTCTCGGCTCGTCTGTCTCCCAGCGGTCCAGAGGTGTGTTTTTTCTTTCAGTCTGCCCTGTTTTCTTCTTCTTCTCTCCCTTTCAGTGCCGTGTCAGCCTCCCTCCATCTTCATTGCCTTTTCTCTTTCTCTGGCCACGTCTCGCTCTCGAGCTCTCGGGGTCAGTGGCCCTGGCAGGTCTTGCAGCACATCTGTCTGAAATACGCACGGCTGCAGAACTTGAACTTCAGTACGAGCGGGCAGTAGGCCACTTTGTTTACATCTTTGCATTCTGGAGAAGGAAAGAGAAGAGGCGAATGTTAAAACACTTTAAATGAGCCTTCTGAATATCTTTTTAATGTTTGTTTTTCACGAGTTATGATCTGCTTCTGCCTCTTGTCTTGAACTGTTAAAATTGCAGTAAAAAGCATCTGAGTCTTTGTGGATATTTGAAAAGTCAAGACAGTCATTTAACAACACTCACCACTGAGCTGGAAGCATTTCCACAATCCTAAAAACTCTTTAAACCATTTCTGATTAACCACCTCTTTTACCTCAGTGCCCAAGTTGCAACTGTTTCCTGATCAAAGCACAGATGGTGGCTGGAAATGACGCGTTTGTGCAACATGAACCAAAATTAAACATTTTATTAAGAGTTATTTTGGTGCGGGAAACCAGAGGAGTGAATAAAATGAGTCTTTTTTTAAACCTTTAAAGCTTTTATTTGAGGAAGCTAAACCCAACGTGTTTTAAGACTTTTGAAGACTTGCACACACGCTGCAGAACACACTGATCTTTCTGATGCTCGTCTGACATGTTGGGTTTTAAGTGAAGGTGTGAGAAAGTTACCAGAGGGATAATCAGCCTGCGGTCGGCCAAGCATTCATAGAAACATCACCTTTTGAAATATCAATATCAGCTTCTTTCATCATTGTGAGGCAAAATTCAACAGAACTGAAGTTTTTTTAACTTTGTCATAAACAGTTTTACAAAAAAACAGCTGGTACAAACATCATATCAGCTACCTTGATAAGGAAAAACAGTCGAAACTTGGGATTAAAAATCTTCTTAATGTTCAACAAATGGAATATTTTTTCATCCAGATGGTTTAAATAGTCTTTAAGGATTTTGGAAACAACCTCAGGGCAGTTCTAAGTGTTTTTAAACGACCTTCTTTCTTCATTTGGACGCTTTGCGCCGTGACTCCAAAGTAACAGTAATGCATCAGAGGCAGAAACCGAGGCCAACCTGCTGCATCTCCCTCAGGCCTAAACAGAGCAAAACTCTGCAACTATACTTGGCCTGAGGCTGCGACTGGGACAGATCCTGGCCTCGTTCACTCACTGGGCTATCTGCCATCCCTATTGTGCGCACACACACTCACAGACACACACACACAAACTGCTTGCTGGATGCCGGACAGGCAGTGCTCTAAATGCCTTATCACGATCAGAGTGTCTTCCCTTATTAGGCTTCGGCCCTTGCCTCTGCAGAGCCAAATGAAACGAGACATTGCCTCACTGCTGTCCGTAAAGGAACAATTAGCCTACAGCTAATCCCATTTGCCGGCCTGTAAACGCTGCTCACGTTTTCCATTCAGGCTAATCGAAAGGCCCTTCTCGATGCATCTGAATAGCCATCCATCATGTGTAAGTGTATATGGAGGGTTGAGCTGTTTCGCTTTGACCAGGAGCCAACCTCACTGGAAAGATTAATGTAGCTGGCAAAGTGTAGAGGAGTGTGTCAACCAAGTGTGTTTAGGTCATAGTAGAACAGTAACGATGACGATGGAGACACTTTATAACCTTTTCAATCGGGGCTTTGTGTGAAAGCAATGCAGGTACAGAACAATAGGCATTCACACCAACCATCTGCCTTTGCATTTGAAGGAAAGTGCAGTTTTAAACAGACGCCTGCGTCCGTCTGGTGACCACACGGTTTCTTTGCGAGCGTGATGAAAAATGCAAGCAGGCGACTCTTCGGGCCAGCGCTATTAAACTGTGATGGCAGACTCAGATGTGTGTGTGTGTGTGTGTGTAGGTTTTCGTCGTCTTACCGTCGCCGTTGGAGATGGGGGTGGCATCGCACTTGCTCTCACACTGCTGCATGGTGGTGGGTCGGAGGGACTCTGCGCACTCGTTCGACGGCTGCCCGGTGTAGGACAGACACTGCACCGTCCTCATCTGCTGGCCGAGGCCGCACTGGGCCGAACACTGCGACAGGAAACAGCACAGTCGAGCTCATCGTCTGCACAGGAGCATGTTTGGCCAAATGAAACTTAACAAGGTAAATGAAGACCATGTTTGTCCCCGTGAGCCTCAGCGCTGGGCTGTGAGTCAATGCATGCAAACACACACACACACAAACGCAGCCATTCAGAGTTAACTCTGCACACACACACACACACACACTGCACAACTTGATCCAATCAACCAATCATGAGGGCACAGAGGCAGCGAGTGCAGCAAGTCACCTTCCCTTTTTTTTCTGCCTGTCAGTGTTTCCTGACTCGCAGTAACCAGGTCAACTGTTGCTCGTGAGGTTTTTCTCTGCACCAAAAAACAAACATGTCTGTGTTTGTGTGAAGAGAGAAAGAGATACAAGATCCCACTCAAGTTCTCTTCAGATTAAGAAGTTAAAGGAGACGCAGCTGAGTCGTTTCACATGAAACCATGAGGCCACATTTATTAGGTGCTGCTGGGCAAAAGACCATATCAAAAACATTTTTAATTGATGATTGGATTAAGATCACTTAAAATAACTTTAAAATGGACTGAATATCTTTCTCCATAAGATGCAACAGGAAGAGTTTTTCAAAAGTCTGGTCTTCTTTTTTACCCTCATGTCAAACATCACTTTAAAACCTGCAATAACTGACTTTAATTGACTGAAAAAACTTAAAAACGCAATGATTCTTCGGAAAATTCTGTTGTAATGATGGTTAATGCGTCCTCAGTCACTGTGAGTCACACCGTCATGTCTGTGTGTTTATGTTTGACTGGCTCAGGACTCTCAGAAGTGATGCACATTTTGTTGAAAACTGCAGCAATCAGACGCAAAAGGGGTTCAAGTACGTTGACTTATTGCGTCACAGCCGCTGCCGCTGCTGCTGACTGTGTTGTAAGTCCTCCAAATAAGCAGCCAAGACACATTAACTAACTTCCTGTTGTTTTCAGAACATTAGCCTGCACCTGTCCCCTTCACCTCACACAGTATCTTTGCCTCATGTGCCCTACATTCAACTCTCAGACTCACCTCATAGCTCTAAAACCTTCGCTGAAGCCAAAGAAAAAGAAAGAGGTAAAAAAAGAAGAAGTTGTGGGGCCAGCTTTTTGCCTCTGCCAGAGTCTGACTTCTGGATGGATGCTTTTCCAGCCCAGCTCATATTGTTATATACAATCATAAATAAACTAATACAGCTGCAACTCCAGAAGCAAATCCAACAAAGCGTCAAGCAGAATTTACTGAAAACAGGTGCGATATGTGCTGACTAAGAGGTTCTGATCAGAGGAAACGTCAGGGTCCACTGCCTGTTTCTGTGCCACAGCTCAGAGGTCTGCAGGAGCCGACAGAACGGCATGAACCTTTATTTACTCACCAACAGCAAACACATCATCCATCCATTTTTACATGGTGACTTGTAAACAACTCAGTTACTCTGAGTCTTGGTCTCTACTTGTCACACTACAAGCGATTCGATGTTTAAATGAGCTAAATGAGATGCAAACTGTGAATTATGTCTTTTTTTTTCTTTAGAAAAAGACTTTGAACCGACAGTCTGCAGGTTTGACAAACTTTATGTCATCTGGCTAAAGTCACGGCCAAAAGGTTTGGAGGAAGGATGAATATTTAAGACTTTAAAACAAGACCCAAGTCTCTACACGGCAGAACTTTCTTACAGCGCTGATTCGTCATGAGGTATAAAAACTCGTCTGCTGAACCAAAAAGTGACGTCGCATCAGGTCGAACAGTGACGCTGCAATTGTTTCTGCTTTTAGTGACTAAACAGCCTCTTGTAATCTCAAACGTGAAACACTTCTTTGACTTTCTCCTGATTTTTTACCTTTAATCTGTCTGTTATACACATAATTTAGTTGGCTTTTGTTTAATGTCCTCTAAATATCTTTTATTTCTATCTTCTGCCATTTTTTTCCTTCTGTAAAGCACTTTGTGACCTCTGATTTGCTTGCTTTGCTTTCTAGATGCAGATTTTTTGAGCAATTTTTATTCAAACTGCCGATTTGAAAAGTTGTTTTCTCTTAATTTGCATCTAACATGTTTGCAATATGAAATTTTATTTTATTTTCAAATGATCAGAGCAGTTTGCAAAACAAGTCTTGCAAATACAGCTGCAGTAATGAGACAAAAATAAGCTTAAAACAAAAAAATGAAACGATCCATAAATAGTCTTTCTTTTTTAAAATGTTTTTCTCCAGAGTCTCAATCTGCTCGTCCATTTTCCTGTGGGAGTTGCTTCATCTGTGAGCCAACATCCATTTATACATTTCCTCGCCATAACCAAAAGACTCTCCAATAATAACTATGAATATCTACCATCTTCATCTTATTATTCCCAGTACTGCAGTCATACGTAGGGTTTCATCTCCAAAACAATAAAGTATTAAATGTTGATGGGTCTTAATAAAGGCAACCCAAAGATTCCTTTAGCATATGGTTCATACTGGCTTTTTCCTTCAAGAGAACATTCAAAAACGTTACGTGAAATGGCTCAATCTGATAAACTCGCCTCGACCGAAGAACGGGGGGGAGAAAGAGTTTGTTGCCACATAAAAAAAAAAGTTGTTGTTCTTAACCCGAAGTGTGCACCTGAATTTCTTCTTCTCTGGTCGTGCCAGGTGCAATAAAACTTGGTTGTACGGGTAGCTATTAAACTCGTCTGCAGAAAATAAAAAATAAATAAAACGAAAAGCTGCAAAAACAAAACAGCAAACAAAACAGAACGGTAAGTGCCAGCACACATCTTTGGCAGAACACGAGCCTCTAATGAAGTACATATCTTTATAAGTGCTCCACGTTGGAAGCACAGAGACAAAACACACCTGTCAGCCATCACTGAGCGAGTGTGTGTCCATGTATGAACTCGGCCTTCAGCGCTGACGAGAGCACCACCAGGCTTTCTGTCACCTTCACTGATCCTCTCTGCCCGCCTCAGATCACTGAGCCCGCATGTCATCCCTTCCCAATTAGAGAGTCTTTATTAGGACCCGCTGCCGGCCATGACAGATGGCGTACGTCAATGGTGCGACTTAAGTGGGATTTGAACCAGTGACCTTTTGGCCCAGGAGAGCAGGCGCTCGGTAGCTGGCAACAATCTTCCCTTTCTGACGCTTCGCGGGCCGGTCGAGCAGAGGGAGGGCAAGGCTTGTAATTACAGCTGAGGCACACACACACACACACACACACACACACAAACATCTGCAGTGCGTGTGAAAGTGCTGTGTAAGAGCGCAGACTCCAGCTGTTACTCTACAAGGTATGAACCTGGACTCGGCGTGACGGGGAACTCGCTCTTTGATGGACCACGCTGAGGTTATCAGTCACCTCTGCTCTGTTTACGACTCTTACTGCCACTGATTGAATTGTGATTCTGTGTGTGAATCTGCGTGTGTGTGTGTGAACGCACATGTGGCCGTTATGAGGAGAAACCAGGGGAGAGCTGTGACCTAGACTGCCTGACTCTTGACCTTCGACCTCTGACCCGAACGACACAGAGCTAAAACCATGACATCACCACCACCAGAGGAACGAGTGACCCGAAAAACCGTCTTCTAAACATCGCAGCACACTGTTTAAAATTCCACTTTTACACTAAATTATTAACAAATCCCAAAAAAAATAACAAGCCATACTTTTTGTAGATACAACTCTCTCTGACGCACGTTTTTTGGCGTGCTCTCTCCAACATGAGTCAGCTGTGTTGTAAAGTGTTCAACAGCTTTGCTGAGCGCACTAAGTCATGTCAGGGTGAGCCCAAGAATGCTACTCCTCGGCCTTCCTCTAACTCGTGTTCCTGGAAGTGACGGAGAGGCCTGGACTGAGGCAGAGATAAACTTCAAACAGCCAGAGAGATGTTACTGCCACTGATCACACACTCCAGGCCTCGCACACAAACACACTCACACACACAGATCCTCACGTGTGTCACACAGGTGTAAATTATACGAACCATTCAACACATGGCATCTATTTGTGCATCCATTGTCTTTTAACAGTCAAGTTAACCTTTTAAAGGATTAACCAGCCTGTTGTTGTTTGGGAAAGTCACTTAAATCTGTTAAAAAAGGAGAGCCCTTTGTTCTCAGACGGGACTTTGATGTGAAGGAGGTGTCGTCTTACCTGTCCCCATTCACCAGGGATCCAGCGTGGAGGAGGACAGCGTCCTAAACTGCAGCGGATTCGGACCGGAGGTTTGTTGTGGCTCGGGCAATGGGCGGGCGGGAAGGTCTTGGTCAGGTCGCTGCTCTTACACAAGGCGATGCGGTGCTTGAAGCCGGGGCCACATTTAGGTGTGCACTGAAGAGGGAGGTGGGAGGAGGTGTGACATCTCGATAGCACAGTGAGCTAAAGTTAGTTTCGGGATGTTGTCCTACCTCTGACCAATCCAGAGTGACCCACTTGGGCGGGCAGGACTGGTTGTTGCACGACTCTCTTTCGATTGGGCGGTGAGTCAGACAGTGGGTGTCCTCCAGCGTCTCCTCCTCTGCGGGGCCGATCTTCCTGATGCACAGGACCGTCCTCGTCCTTATCCCGCCGTCGCATGTCTTCCCACACTCGGACCAGTCGCCGATGAACCACCTGGAGGATGGAAACACGAGTTAAAACGGAAGAATCAGAGCTAACAGTCAGCTCCGTCTCAGTACCCTCAGGGTCTTATACTCCCTGTGGATACTTTATTACAAACAGGCTTGCAGTGTGTAAAATCACATTATGGTTCTGTACATTTGAAAGACTTGGATTAAAGTTGGATTACCCAAAAGGGAAAAGTGGTAAAATGCCTCTAGACCTTGAACGTCAATTCCTTTTTGGCACCAGCAGAAATATGTCCATTGTATCAAAAGTATTTAAAAAAGTACTTTAATGGTTTTGGTAAACCATCTCGAAGCTCATTGAGATTTTAAACGCAACCCAGCTCTTTCTGAGGCCTCAGATCCTCAGGGGCCCCTGGAAACCCCAGGTTTATTGTGTGTCAACAGGTTAAGGTGTAATTTGATTGGCTGCAAAATCGTTTGGGAATACACACCACCAAAGCACAATATAAACTGAAAAGGGTGTTGAAAAGGTGAGAAGGTTGGTCCTGCACTTATGGATCCCTGTGGACGGCTTTAGATCTGTTTTTATGAGTGGGTCCCTGTTTTGTTTGTCTTGTCCAGAAGCGAAAGGACACACGTGTACATGTGGGTGAAACAATACACAGTCCTGTCGATTATTCTACTGATCTACAGGGGGCAGTAAGGTGCCAAAAACACAGCAATGCACAACAAAAGGCAGGTAAAAAGTAGAAGAAGATTGCATGTAGAAGGAAATTAATTCAACACTTTTGTTTGAACTCCACACTAAGTAATGTTCAAAATAAATATATCTTTAATTTTTTAACAAAAAAAATCCACACCTTTAATTCTGAGTCTGTTTAACGTCACGGTCTAGTTTTAAAAAACAACTTCACATTTCTTTTTTAACAGGTTAATTCGATCATAAAAAGAATGTTGGACCTTTTGGAGAATACAGATATTTTTGTTTAGCTTAGAGATAGTTAGCTTAGCTTAGCTTTGAGACGATACACAGCTAGCTTGAATCTCTTTAAAGTTTAAAAACCCACTTAGCAGCACCTAAAAAACTTACAAACAAGTTTTATCTCATTAGTTTAGTCTGTGCACAAATAGTAACGTTAAAGTAATGTTTGTTTATAAAAAGTTTCTGGTGCAACTTAGCTAGTTTATGCTAGGCTAGTCACCTACCAGATCTGCCTCTGTACATAACCAAGATACACAAGAGCGGTAAAATTTTCTCATCTATCTCTAAAAAAGAAAGAGAATAACTGTATTTCCCAAAATGTCAAACAAATACTGCTGGCATTGAAACTCTGTAATAAACAGAACAACTTAATTTCAGTCCTGCTTTACAAAAAACTGTATTTACATCTCAAGTAACCCACAAACACAAATATGTGAAAACGATTTAAAAAAACACACACACTCAGGACCAACATCTGGAAAAAATGTCTTGATTTAGAAGATTTTAACATTCAAAACTTGAATAATGCAGACAAACTCTTGTTAGCTGACCACAACCATGTCGCTAAGTGTGTTTAAATGTCCAGCCATGCCATGTCATGCCAGACCAACCAGCTGAGCTTTTGACCTCTAAAAGAAATCAGACCCCGTCTTAGTCAGGTCTTTGTCTGCAGACCTCAGAATTAAAATCATAAAACTGCCGAGACAACAGCCCTCCAAAGCAGCCTGTGAAATATTACATCATCTGAAGGAATGTATACAGAATTAACGACGTGTTCAAACATCTGTGTTAGCTTTCATTACTCGAGCCCATAAAACCCTGCCTACTCTAAAACAATTGTGTTTACATGGTCTCCTTTAGTCAGCCTTTCCTGAGGCTGCAGAGGGGGTGTTTGCCTTCCTAACAGACACAAACGCCGTGTGTGTGCGCTGTAACTCAATACACACTCATGCATTGCAACAGCCTTCAACTAGTAATCAAAACAAATGAGACACCACAAGTCTGCGTCCACTGGATACAGATGTGAAAATAAATAACCCGAGACTGTAGTCTGAATGTAGGAAAACAAATTACCACTTATACAGTAGATTTACGATAATATCAGTTTTTTTGGCTGAAACCCAGCTGAAGGACACCAACACTCACTCACATACACAAGGTAATTGTCAGATAGTCTGAAACTAATTACCCGATGCATTTAATCCCACTTTTTCCAGACGTGATTGAAATGAATCTGGCCACACTTCCAGCTACGGCGCGGGACTTACAGACATTTGGCCCACAAACACAAGTTCATATTCCACCTGTGTACGTGTATATTACCCCTCGAGGATCCGTGAAGAAGCCAAAACAATCAAACACAGGTGGTCATTTTCAGGGCTCTAATTTTTGGCGCGAGGCGAGCACTGAAAATAGTTAACATATGAAGTTATAAATCACTGCCATTTTATTTTATTATTTTCTTCCAAGCATATTTCACAAACTAGGGCTCATTGAAGGCGAATTAATATTGTGAGTCAGGCTCATTTTTATGGAGGGTTTTTCTTTTGAAAGCATTAACTTAAAGCTGCTATACTCAATGTTTTTATATTAACAACAGATCATATGACGGTGCATAACGTGAAGGGTGTAGCTCATAGTGAGAAAGCTAGACACAGTTCTCCTCAGCTCTGCAGAGCGTTTTAGCATCTTTAAGCTAGTCATTCTGGTTTTGAGGCTGACAAATTTAATGTTGTGGTTCATTCTCACTGATGACATCGGTGTTGTTTCCAGATGCATGAGACAGCTGTTTTTCAGCCAAAATACAAAACAGAAACACAACAAAACCATATGGTGCTTTCCAGGATCAAGCATTCATAGTTAGTGACAAGCTGGTTGACATAGCACATATAGTGAAATATGTTTAACCACCAAGAAAAACACTGTGATTATTGATTTTAAATTCATCAGATCGCCCTGAAAACAACTTCAAACAAATGCTAGTGTTGCTCTGTATCTGCTGAATGTTTAAATGTTTGACATATTACCTCATTCAGACCAAATCCAGCATCACTATAAAAACATAAATTCTCTTGTTTATTTTAACCTGAGTAGTCTGTTTAGGCTGCTTTTGCAGGAGCCAATCAGATGATCGACTGATCAAACCGAGCAGAGCTGCCATGTGGGAGTAAAAAAGACATTAATTTGCATTTTAATATGGTTTGAAATTCCAACACTGACACACAAACCTGTGATGATCCTCGTGACACCTGAATCGCTCTGAATAAACCCTAACAGCTGATAATATGTCAATGTTTTGTTTACAGCTTGTTTCTGCTGCCCCCTAGTGGCCAAAAAATGAGATAATGCTGGTTTAAGATGACGGTAAATGCTCTGTACATAAGTTATTTAGATGCTTTCTCTTCATTTTAAAATCACAATATCTTAATATGCAAAATAACTAAACTAATCAGATTAAACTGAGCAGAACTTGAATGAAAATCAATCAATAAATCAACATCTAACTAACTGATGACCAATAATAATCTAAGGCTTCAAGCAAAAACATAAATGTTCTGCTATTATTTAAGATTTCTAGACTTTTGTTCAGAGAAAACATGCAAACCAAAGATGTCTTGAACTTGTGATCATTATTTCTCATTCATTTCTCACATTTTACTAAACAAATGATCAATAATTTAAAAAAACGAGTCAACAGATAATAACAGAGCATCAAGTGGCAGTGTTACGTACTCTGGAGGACACGGCTCAGTGTTGCAGTCTCTCTGGTTCTCTGGAGGTTTGCTGTCTGGGTCGCAGTAGCTGTTCTGGACCACCGAGTTGTCGTCCAGCCTCTTGCACACCACTTCCTGTTTCTGGGAACCTGCGGGCGAACAAACCGATCAATAAGACGGCGCAGAGCTCAGCTGATCTCGCACATTCGAGCCCTTCGGAGACGCGTGTCGGGCGCTGTGTTTGAGCGGAGATGGTATCGGTTTCAGTCTGTAGTAAATCCAGACATGTAAATTCCTGATTCTTTGCAGGATATCTTGGCAAATCACTTTTACAGAGCAGAGAGCTCTTTACTTTGGCTTCTAATGGAGAGCATGAGGGCTACCGTATCGGTGTCACACCTCCCACTGTGTGTGTGTGTGTGTGTGTGCATGTGTTTTCTGTGTGAGTGTGAGCCTGCAGTGTGTGTCTATGAGCCATACCAACTCTGAAAGGGTCTGTCTGGACCCTCGTGGGACATTTCCCACAGCAGACTCGTCTGGCAGCTGTAATGAGATATTGATGTGTGTGCGCGTATGCGTGAAGTATAGAAAATCTACCCATCTGTGCTCGAAGTGAAACACAGTTTGGAGGAAGAGTGCAAAGCATGGGGTAAAAGAGTTTCAGTTGTAAGGCTGTCAAAAGGTGTTTTTCATAGGTTTTATTACGGTCGTGATATATTAAACAACACTTCATGATTAGCTGAGCTGGCTGTTTTCAACGGGTGTGTGATCGAATAACGTCTCACTGATTTAAAGCTCAGCGCAGTCACAGACGCACAGCAGACACAAATTAGATCATTTGGATAAACAATGCAAAGGCATGTTTACAAGGCCATGTGTGCTTCCCCGACGGAGGAACCGATTCAAACTCCTGCTCTGGACTTGGAAATCCTTCCTCAGAAAAACCCACATGCTTATTCAGTCATGCTTTTACAAAATATTACAAACCGTCCAGGCCACACTTGACAACTGGGAAGAAACACTATTTATTGTTACATGAAACCCATTGCTTTTGGGCTAAAAGGTTTGGTTTAGTCATTCTTGAGGCCATGGTCAACATTTCACTGCGGTTTCAGATTTTGAATGTTTGACTTTGTAGGACAAGCGCTCCAGAAGAGCGTCTGTATCCGTGTGCAGCGCTGGTAAACCAGAAGCTATGCAGAGCAGCTCATTCACAGGAATTACACCATATTCATTACTCCGGCTAAAATATGGAAAATATACATATTGAATTTATTGGAGGCTTGAATCTCCAGCTATAAAGTAATGATTTTGAAAACCGATCGCAAATTATGATACTGGGTTTCCACACACTGCGCTTCAGCATTTGTGTAATTACTGGTTGGGGAAAGATTTACAGAATGACACACACACACACAAGATATGAAGTATTAAATATTTGAGAAGGTTAGAAATATTCAAAAGGAATTCAAACACCCACAGCGTGTTGTGGCATTCAACACCAAAATGCTTGGAGTGCTCTTTTTCAAAAGGAAAGCGGCCGCTGGAGCTCAGCAGAAGGTCGACACGCAGAGGACGGTATTCTTCTTTTATAGAAAAATAAATGTTAATGATGAAAATTTGCAGAGCAGTTTTATAAAAATGGCATTTATGAAACAATTTATAAACAAAAAACCAGAAACAGGGAATTTAAACTGCGCTATGCTCAATGTATTCAACAAAAACTCAGGGAAAAAGTTGCTAAAAAATTGCCGTTGTTTGTCATTTGGCACCTGCCGGCAGTAAATCAATGCATGAAAGATCTTCTGTAAAGTGAGCTCATGATTGTTTGGGTTTTTGTTATCATATTTGTGCATTTCCACCTGGGGAAAAAAAATATGTCAGTGGAAACGCCTGAATTCAAAACGGTGTCAAAATATCACAAAAACTGTTTTCACTTGAGAAGGAAGAGTTGGTGATTGAAGACACCAAGTCCTGATGTTTTCGTTGGGGTTCACACTTTGGTGGATGGAGATTTGCGTTTTTGTTTTCCTATTTTTCTGGCAAAATTTTAAACTTTGTTGGATGGAAACTTGACTTTGGTTCCCAGCTGTGATGCTCTCCACGACAAGCTTTCACACTGAACAGACGCTGCAGTAAAGGCTTCCAGTGTTGACTCACCTCCAGAGCAGGTAGCGGAGCATTCAGACCAGGGCAGGTGATGCCAGGAGAAGCCCACCTCGTTGTCACCACTTCCTGTGCGCTGGATGGGCACGTTGAACTTGTAGCGAATGCCAAGGTTTTGCTCCTGAAGGAGAACCTGCAGAGGAAGCAACAAAAAAAAGGGGCCAGTGTTTAGTCTCCTTGAAGCTCTGTTTGGTTCTCCACCAACTTTTGAGAAAAGTATCTGGCTGTTGATGCACAAAATGCTCCTCTGTCTTTAGATAGCGCTCTTTAGGTTTTTTATTTATGCAGAAAACAGCTGATGAGAACACTGAGCATCTGTCTCAAAACCAAAACAAATGAGCTGAAAGACACTAAAAAGCTCCCTGGAGCTGAGGGGGTGGACACAGAGTCTGGTGGTAACTCTGCAAAGTCACCACGATCGCCCTCTATCACATTTCATACAGTCATTTGAACCATTGTTGCTATGAAATATTGATTATGGCAGCTTTAAATGTTGTTTGAACAGTCTGGATCAGTGAGGCTCTGGTGGGTTTGTGTTACTCTGCTGAATGTGCAGAGAGAGACTGAGGGAGTCCGGCTCTGCAAAGCCGCAGAGAAATGGCCAGTGGTCGAGTGGCCGCTTGCTTGTCTTCCAGTGGTGCTGTGTGGTCTGGTATTTTCAGCATTCATATCAGGGCAGAAACCGCGGAGTGTTACGACAGGAAAACGCTCGGTTGCCTCACATTAACACACAAACACACAGAGGAATACGAAACACGCAGAGATAAAAAAAATGCATTCACTACTTAACATGCAAGTGCAAACTCCCATAGAACCACACAGACACTCAGCGAATCAAACGACACCGTGTTTGCACAGTGTTTTTTTATTCTTTATATCTACATAAAAATAGCTCTCAACCTCAGACCAGCGGCCGAAGGTCATTTAAGGTCACATGAGCTGAAGTGGACTCAGACTGACCAACAGAACATATGCAGCATAAAACACAAAGGCTGACCACAGAGATACAACTATAGAAATGCAAAGTGAGATGATTTATTTTCGTTAGTTTTAGTCAAAGTAAGAAAGTTTAACTCCCATTTATCCTCTGCGTACTCAGTGTCAGGTGACCTGCACCTCTCTGACTTGGATGACCATGAAAAGGTGTCTGACTGTTTCAAACTACAGGTACTTTTTGAAAGAATCTGGCCACTTGTAGCACTAAATTTCTCTGAGAAGGACTCCACTTTGTTTGTATGTTATGCACAAAGCAAAGCACGTTGAAGGATGAAGAATGAATGTTCATCCAAGAAATGTTGAGGACTTGGACGATGTTAAAAAACATCCAGTCACTGAGCTGAAGGCTGTGTTGTTTGCTCCACCAGCAGTGAGCAGAAACTCCACATCATGCTTTGCAGAACGCTGATAAAACATTCAGCAGCTTAAATCAGGTCACAGAGAGATTCTGGGTCAATTCGGTGACGACGGTGCAACGATTTGTTCTCAACAAAACAAGTTCACGCCTCCGATTAACCCCCTTTTTTTTTACAGCACAGGCTGAGGCTCATGGGTATGAACATGACATCAAGCAGAAAACCACAGACTGAAAGCAGACGCAGCTAAAAAAAGGCAGATTTTTCCCTCAGGAGCTGGTGGAGACTAAAACCAGAGCTACAAATAAGTAAGTAGTAGATTAAATCAAACATGGACTCCGATGATAACGATGCTCTGTAACTGAACAGTTTGCTGTATCGACTCAAGAGGCGACTGATTGTATTTGAACATCGTCTTCACAGCTTTGTGTTGTTTTTGCAGGTTTAAATGATCCAGGAGACTCCTGTGATTCTGTGTTGAGTGGTATTATTGAGGAGCACAGGAGGAGTAAATGAATCCAGGACCAGCTGCTTATTAAACTTTGTAACTCCACAGAAATCAACACTAATATTCACTGTTTTTATAATTATTTTTACCATGACAACCAGGTTTTCAGTGGTGGCTCCCAGTGCCTCTAAGGACTCCGGCTCATCGGTCGGTCTCTTGTAGTAGAAGGCCGTCCCAGCGATGTCGAACTTCCTGGGCCAGTCGATGGTCCACGCTCCGTTGATGTAATAATCATCCCCTTCAGATTTCAAAGCTGAACAATCACAGAAAAGGAAAAGATACTTTCAGAAAGCTGAAATCAAAAGCAGACAGGAACGGTAGCCGAGACGACAGGTGGAAACAATCATTTTGGTGTGATGTCACTGCTGTTGTTCATCTTCACCGTCTTCATCTTCAGCCTCTCTGATGTTACTGACAACTTTGCATCTCCCTGACAGACTCAGAAGAAGCACACACACACACCTTCGCACACACACACACACACACACACACACACGTGCCTGCACACACACACTGTGAATGAAGACATTCACGTGCAGCGACATGTACATACGTCTAATTTGGGAAGAGAGAGAAAACACACTTCAGGTGAAAGCCTGGACGAATCTCATGAATACCACTCTGTCTGGTTGTCAAAACAAAAGCTGGTCTCCAAGCACAACAGATCTGAAAATATCCACTTTCTCTGCGCTGAAACGAGGCCAAATTGAGGAGAAACGATCCAACCGCTCGCTGGTCTGTCTCTTTGGCTCGTGTGCTCTGCAGATTCCCCTCTGCAGCATTTAACGCAGATTAGATGAACAAAAGTTTACTCCTCTTTAACGTATCACAATCCCTTTCTCAATAAATTCAATTTCAGCACATCTGGCACTGATTGTAAGCATTGTGATTTTGTTATTTTGAACGGCTCAGTTTAAACAAGTCCT
The DNA here is from genome assembly GCA_029814765.1 of Acanthurus leucopareius. Taxonomy (NCBI): domain Eukaryota; kingdom Metazoa; phylum Chordata; class Actinopteri; order Acanthuriformes; family Acanthuridae; genus Acanthurus; species Acanthurus leucopareius. Next base: position 13,917,234 of record JAQMCX010000027.1, on the reverse strand, counting down.
CACAAGCATCCCAGTCTATGTTTTCACATTGTTTCACTTAGTTTCTGCTTTAATAAAAGCTAGAAAAAAAAAAAAAAACTTTGCTGACCTTTAAAGCAAGGACTCAGACAACGCTGCAAAAGAAAAATATTATCTTTATCAGTGGGGTTGCAGATGAAATTCATAACAGAGTTACAAATTGCTTGGAAGGGAAAATCTAGCCTCACACAATAGCCAAAATTGCACTCTTTAAACTTTGATATATAGACATCATATCCCCCATAATCCTGGTGGACCAGGCAGCTGTCACCACGGCCCGATAAATCTGATGCAGCTCTCCGGTTCAAAGTGTAACTTAAACCCTCCATCAACACCATCCGCTATAAATTCAACACGCTGTCACTTGTCTTTCTGCTGTTAATGAAAAGACACAGGACTGGCTTAATTGAATCCGGTTGTTTGATTGTTTTGGGTCCGACGCTGCCAGTGTTGCAAATAGTTTTTGTTTAGTCTGGAACAGAACGGATGAGTCTGGTGCCAAGATGGCCGTCACATGTGTTAGTATTCAGGGGTCTTTTTTTTTTAAACAGACCCATTTTTTACAGCTTCACATTAGGCACTGAGAGATTAAACAATGGCATCTTCAGGCACAAAGAAATCCCAGGAAATGTGGTCAACAGAACTAAACGAATAATAAAAAACAGCCTGATGTCGCAAATTGCGACGAACTGGAGACTCTTCAGAGACTGATGGACTGACAGTAAAACGAGACTGAGAGTCTACAGTCACACTATCGCCTCTGACATCACTATCACTTTCATTATCTCAGATCGGAGTGTGAGCATGCTAACAAATGCTAACAGCGCTTCACACAAAGCACAGCTGTCATTGTCAGGTGTTTGGTCATAAACCAAGTGGACAGTCATTTTTTGTGAACAAAGATGTTTTAAACGGATATCCATCCAATAAATTTCAAGATATTTCACTTAAAACTACGAATATTAACCTCTTGGTGGCGCTACAGGGAGAGTCAGAGGTCAGAGATCAATAAGGTCAGTGAGCTTCATGACCATGAATGTCTGTCACCTCAATTCATCCAATATTTTTTTAAGACAAATCTGGACCAAAATATAGGCAGACCATCCAAGAGCCATAACCTTGGCATTGCTAATAAAAAAAAAAAATAGTTAAAATAAAGAATATTAGTCTAAAAACATATAAGACTTTATCGTACAGAAGCCGTCACTTACCGATATAATTCTTAGATATGGCGAGCTCCTTGATCTCAATGTGAACTGAGCCCTTTGGGATGTGAACCACCTCCATGTAGCCTGGAAGACATGGAGAGAGATGGTTAAGGTGGTATTTCTCCAACGCTAATCCCCCCTTAAAATCTCATTTCCACAAGACTTTTTTTAAAAAAACACAAAGAAACAGAAAGGTACGTATCTTGTTAGGTGAGAGTTCCTATGGAATAATTTCCCAAACACCCAAAAAGGACAAAGCAGGAGGACAAAACAATCCCTTCCCTCTTTTTTTACAGTCACACACACATGCACACTCAGTATTTTTAGATGGTTTACTAGCCATACCATAGAAGGAGAAATATGTTTTCTCTCTCTCCTGCTCTCTATAGACGACCTCAGACTAAAAGCCAATACCATGTCCTCGTCTCTGCCTCTGATTTCCTCACTCCATGATGTAATTAATGAGAAAAATGTTATGTTTTGATCTATATTCTGACAACTTAATTCCAAAAAGCCAAAAACATATGTTCTGTCAGTGGGTGACAAAGGCAAACAAAAAAAAGGCACATTTTCATGGAAGACTATCATCCTGGCTTCAGGATGTGTTGGCTTGTCGACAAAAAGCTGCTTTGCCAAAAGGCCGAGGAGTTACTTTGTTTTCCTCACAATCATCTCGGGTGACTTCAAGTTTATCGCATGTGGTCATCAAACCAAAACACACTATCTCTGCTCCTCCTTTTCACACCGAGCTAGTCAAAGCTGCTGTATAATGTATCAGTTAAGATATAACAGAAACCAGAGTTGACACAATATCTAAGTTTCTCATCCCTAAAAAGCCATCATGGCCTGGAGTCAGTTGTGTTTTACCTCCTCTGGGTAGAGAGTCGTTGAAAAGTCCCTCTGTTGCCTCGCAGGTGCTTCCATCACCTCCACAAACGCGACATCGGTCTTCTTTAGCGTCAGAGCTCAGGATGTTGTCGCAGCCCACATGCTTTAATGCAACAGACAAGTCAGAGAGTGAAGGTGAGTGTTGTTTTTATTGAAGACTGGGAAATGGATTCAGGATTTAGCACCAAGTTACGGTGATGATATGACTTCTTTACAGATCTAATAAGGTCAGATTAAAGAGCACAAGCTTCAGAATCTTTATAGGAACAGTTCAACATTTTGAGACATTTGTGTGTTAACTTTGTAGCCAATAGTTGGTTGAAAAAGTTGGCCAAACTTATGCCTGTCTGTTATATTAATACAAAGATAAAGCCAGCAGCTGGTTAGCTTAGTGTAGCATAAAGACTGGAAAACAAGGAAAAAGCTAGCCTGGCTATGTAAAAAAAGTTGCCTACTAGCACCTCTAGCGCTCACTAATGTACACATTTTCTTTAGTTTGTTCCACATGTACAAAAAACTAAGTGTAAAACACTAAATGCACCATCCTGCTGCCAGAAAGACTCACTAAAGCACCGAATGTGTACAAATCCACTGCTTAAAGTAGTCCCCAACAAATGCTCTATTAACCCCAGCTGGAAAAACATTCGGTAAAAACTAAAGCTCCCAGCTGTTCTAAGAAATATTTGTCCTTTTTTAATTAAACTATAAATTTGTTGTGACTCGCTGAGGTTTAACATATTCAGTTGAAAACTATGTGCTTGGGGCTCAGTGCTGCAGACAGAGGAGGAAAATCATTAACTACTGGGACAAACGAGGACAAACACATTGTTGGTTTTGTCTTTTTAATGGAATTTTTTTGACTATTAAAAAATATATAATACTGCCAGACTGATCCACTAACACAGCTACACTGATATCCAGCAATTAGAGCTGTAATTGCTAATTTTACACATAAAACATAATAGGCATCATAAAACGAGATGGACTCAAACTAGCAAATGTAACAGATAATAATGTGCTGGCTTCCAATAAATTTTATGATGGAGGAGGCCGTATGGAGCGCATTAAATCTTTATCTGTGCTTAATTTGTAGGGATTGCTTCATCATTGCTTGACTGGCAATGCCTTGGAGCGTCAGATGTGGAATTACTTTATTCAGCAGATTCTGAATCAAGGTGAGAGCTGTGTTTTCTTTTCATTGTTTTTTCATTATCTCATGGTGCCCTGCAGCATGTACTCATTAGAGTATTTGCAATATGAAAATATGTGATACATATTAGGCCCACAGTCTACAGGTTGGCAGCAATATGCATGCAAGGGAATCACTTGAATGCTTTTAAACACATTTTGCACTAACAATTCTATAAATTTTGTGAAACTTGTGATGCTAATCAAGACTTTTTTTGTTGTACACAAATACAATACACTTAAGTAAAACTGCAGTATTAATATGACTGAAACTGTCTAAAATCCCTCCTTTATTCAGTCATTCACAGTTCTCTCTCTATCTGTTCTATCAAGATAAATGATCGATATGTTTGTTAATGATATGTTTGATTCTATTGAAATATTTTTTAAGGAAAAATGGCAAAAGTTCTCTGGTTGCAGCTTCTCCTGAGTGAGGATTTTTCTTTTCTCTGTTCTCCTTAACTGCAAACTGATTATCTTTGGGTCAAGATCTGAAAAATTGATAATAATAATAAAAACACCTGGAAGTTATAGCCTAACACTATACAGAGCGTGCATTTATGTCGAAATGTTACTATTAACTATAAAGTAACTACAGAGCGAGTTCAGACAGATTTCAAGTCTATAAACTGTTATACGGTTTTATCAACTGTGTGTTAATGTTGTGTGACAATACAACCGGGAGGATTACTGTTATCAGCAACACTTCTACTACTGCTTTGGATCTCCCAGTTATCTCTCTCTCTCCCTGTCTCTCTCTCTGTCTGCCTGTCTCTCTCTCACACTCCCTGCAGCACCTGCAAACAGCAGAGCAGTCTGAGTATCTCTGAAGGTTTTCCAAGCAGACGGCGTTCCAGAGATTTATCACAGTGTGGCAGTAAACCCAGAGAGCCAGCCTCAGAAATAAAACGAAACGCTGGATTCAGACTGGAAATAAACCTGCAATGGTCCTTTGGTAGGGAATATTCCACCTCTCAGAATTCTCTTCCCATTAAAACACACACCATGTTGTGTTTTTATATTAGAATCAGAGTAATGTTGTTGGCACAGACGCTGTGTGGTCAAGCCAAACAGGAATCAGATTGTACGGTCAGGTAGAAGTCAAAGCAAATACTTAAAGCGAGCAACCAAAAAGTTATTTCAGCTGCATCTCAGAAAATATACAAAAAAACCCTCATCTCAATACACACACACACAAACTGTACAAAAATGATTTATGCTCAAGAAAACAAAGACGGCATCGACTGCCAAGTCCTTTCAATAAAATGTTGTTTTGCCTTGTTATTAAATCAGCCTTTTCAAATAAATATAAAATCATTATTCAATCAAAACAATGATTTTTGTGTTTTATTTATCACAATACAACCCCGGTCGAGCCTGCAGAGCCCTGATAAAGGGCAGAAAAGAGAAATGTCAAGTCATTCGATCACAATCGGCCATAATCAGCAAATCTAAGCCTTGATTGTTTCCCACTGAAGAATTGTGCAGTTTTGTTCTTTTGGAAGTCGTGTTTACGCCATCGACATCTAGAGAACTGTGAGCCCAGGAAACTCTTACTGAGTCAATTAATGTAGAAGTAGCATGTTATTATAGCTATTTTGGAGAAAATATCAGTCAAAAACAATCATGAGAGATGAATGACGAGTGTGTCAGAGTGTGGTGTGTCATTGCAGTATTTTAGAGGCGGACATGCATGAATTTAATGAATCTGAGATACATTTTAAATGCAAAAGGAATCACAATGCTGGATGTAGTTTGGCACAGGGCCAGTCAATGCATCAACATGTCACGCTAGCATATTTATATCTGGGAATAATTTATTCCTACAAAAGGACCTGTAATATGTTTTCAGTTGCATAAATTTACAGTCATCAATATCGTCGTGTCAAGGGGTTTAAGTGCTGAAGAAGTGGGATGCTGAATTCAAATGTGGCAGAGAGAAATGATGGCCAGAAGGTTGGTGTTGTTTATGTTCTCAGATGGTGAAGATTTGCAATTTTTTAATTACCAATAAACAAATACCACAAAAGTTGGTATTGCAACTGATAGAAACTGAGTTAGGAGACATAATAAACCACTGCAAAAAAGTTAAAAATTTAAATTAGAATTAGCGCATTCAAAAACATTTGAGATTCATGATTCAGGCTTTTTTGATGACCGCATATAACAAAGCCCTGCCCCCTTACCTTACACTCTCCGTTAATGCAAATGTCCAGAGAGTCAGCCTGACATCGGGTGCCGTCTATGACCGCAGGAGAGCGTTCGGTGTAGAAGTTATAGCCCTCTGCCAGGCAGTTCAACGCACAGGGCTTCACACCACCTGGGTTACACAGAAGACACACAAACAGAGCACACTGTTATCTGAAGTTCACCCTGCACTCAGAAAACAGACAGCATGACCCAAACTACTCAGAGATAAACTGTAAACAACACAGGGAGCGAACACAAGCGTTGCCCCAGGACCTGCAGCCAGCTCCGGGAAGCTCCTCTCAGCTTTGTTGACAATAATAATCATGTGGATGAAAGTCGGCGGTGCTCAGATCTGAAATCCCCGAGTCTGACGTCACTACAACACTGACACCAACACAGACAGCACTGGCTGCCAACAACAGTTACACTGACGCAGGTTATCTGCTGTTTTTACATTACAACCCCCCCACCCCCACCCCTGCAGCTCGAGGAACGCCGTGAGTCAGGAGGTGATGGATTTGAAAAAACAGACCCCAGTGATAAAAGAGATCTAACTTAAGCTCCTCCATCTTTAAAAGAAAACAAAAGCCGTGTTTACATGCTTTGAACTTTTATCGCTTTTTTTTGTGCGTCTTTAGTTAAGTGGATATTTTCCATGACCTGCAGACATCAAGGAGAGAACTTAGAGGGAGAATGACACAAGGTTTGAACTCCTACACTCCTGCCAGTAACTGTAATGCAGTACAATAGCACTTCCACCCATTCTGGCTCAGTCAGATAAGTGTTGATCCAAGAAAGGCCAAAGAATGAGCCCTGGTCCTTCTTCTGGGAGATTCCTGACATGAAATGTGTCAAGACGTCTGTCCAGAGAAAAAAAATTTCCTGGGTTGGACAAGCAGCAGACCCAGAGGACGAGCGAGGGTCTTCAAACACAGAACAGTGTGCAGGAATCTGAAGTATTTTCAACCGAGCGAAGACCTTCACACTCTTGGTGTTAACTGGGTACACAAGACAGGCCGGCCTGCAGACTGTCATTATGACGCAAAAAAGGATAACAGGAAGATTTCACAGCTCAACACTTGAAAAATAATAGAGTTTGGATGTCATAAATACTCTCTGGCCTGTTGCATCAGCTCTTAGCAAGTTCAACTTTAGCCCAGTTCTAACTTAAGTGTTTAATAAAAGAGGATTCATGCATCATAAATTAAACTGGTTGCAACACACAAGCTGGTTCTCAAAGAGAGATGAGCTGTTTAATATTCACTCCTACTTACTGCTGAATCGCTAATAGAATTAGCTCAGTGAAAGAGATAATATTAGCTTGCTAGCATAAGATCTGTTAATACTCAGGGGTAAACGAGGTAATATCCAAGATAGTCAACATCTGATCACACTGAGATCACACGGGGACAAGGTGTTTATATTCCCACTGTTGTGATTAGAAACTGTTTGTTTGGCTAACTGAACTAGCTAACTGAAATAGCTAACGTTAGCTTTCTAGCATATGACCTAAAGATAGAAAAATAAAGGGAAATATTAAATATGGTCTATGCACCTGACCCTACACTTGACCAAATGGCTTAAAAATGTGTCAACTAGGAATATTTTCAATTATAATTCACATAAATTAAATTAAAAACATTTATGCAAATGAGTCAAAATAAGCTACTTTAAATCAGCATACTTGAATATTTTTGGATTATTCAAAATGGCATGAACGCTTTTCTTACACACACATTTTTAATTAAATCTAAATTAATTTAACATGTAACTAAACAACATATTCTGGAAGCTCTTTTTAAAAACAAAGTAATACCTACATTTACAAGAGTTAGCAGTATGTTAGCAGTTAGCAGTATGTTTCATCTACAGCGACCTGTTTACATAAAAGACCACTTTTGTGTTGATGATGAGTTTAAGCATTAAAATCTGAAACTATATTTTCAGGGTGTTTATCTGAATAAATGATAAGTTGGTGTGACCAGTCCTGAACTCACCACCAGTGTAAGGCTTCCAGTTGTAGTACTTCCCACGGAAAGGCATGTTGTCAAAATCAGCACACTGCTTCTCTCGGAAATCCCGAGATCCGACAGGGCAGGCCTGCAAAAAAAAAAAAATTTTAAATTAGATTTTATGGTACTTAAAGGACCTTAACAGTTTCAGTGTCTCTGATTTATTACAAATCAAGTGTTTTTAATCATCTAATTCAGTTTTAGCACACAAGACTCGCAAAAGTTGCTTTTTGTTGCTTGTGTTACCAGTAATGGCTTGTCAAACACAAACTATGTGGAGTCGATGCTCACCGTAATGTTTACTGTCTGTACATATTATGTCACGAAAGCTGTTGTTTAGATACCTTCTAATAAAAGTTAAGTATTAAGAAAAACTTCTTGAGCTGTATAATCTATCACAATGAATATCAATCCTGCATTATCGCTGCAGAGAAAAAGCAAAACAGACTTTTTAATTAACTTGCTATTAAAATGCATTACAAAGCAATGATTATGTAACATACCGACTTGATGCAACTGAAACAAGTTTCTAAAGTTTGCCAACTGATTTTCATGGCTCATGGTAATGAATGAAAACCAATGCATACCTGAAACACTTGGAAAAAAAACATCCATAAATCCACAAATCTGTGGCTTTCATCAAAAACCGGAGAAACAATTGACATGATTTAAGGAGACGCAGGCTCGCATGCTGTTCTCGTTTGAGTAAATGAATTATCTGCGATGACTATTTATTCTGGGAAGTTTTAATTGCATAGACAACATCATTATTAACAACTGGACAAAGTCCACATAAGATGTCACTTTTTATTTTCAGACACTAAAACAGACTCGTTTCTTGGAATTTATAATTGAGAACAGTGTGTTTGGCGTTTGGAGGGATTGCTTTGTTTTCATGTGTGGATGTTGCTCCAGTAAGAGGAGGTAAAAAGTGGAAAAAAACACTTTATTGGTGTGAAAAGGTCCTCAGAAACCCCAAAACTCACTCCCCCCGGGACAAATAAAAGCTCTTAGGTCAAAGCTGTATTTTAAATGCTGAAAGTGCTCCACGTTGGGAAGGCCGAGTCACTTTCATTACCGCTCGAGTGTTTTGCCAATATGGCAGCTTTAAAACTTGCACATCAAACATGCCGATTGAGTCAGAAGAGACAGAATAATATTGTTACAAGTGTGTGGTGAAATGACAACACGAGGTCCAATGAGCTTTACACGTGCCAACACAAGTGTGGGAAAAAAAAATTAAATGTGACGTTAAAAAGATTATTTTCAACCTCATTTAACCTTTTGATTCTGTTTTTTAAGAATCAATTAATTACTTTGCCTGTAAATTGATGCAAAATAGTTAGTAATCACAAAAACCACCTGTGAGCCCACATCACAGATCAAGAGCACATTTAACCTGCGCTAATGGCTGTTTATTGTTCTCTTCAGCTCTTGAAAAGCTTTTTACAACTCTGAGAAATTTCTCATGACATCACTCCAGTAAACTCGGTTTGGGATTAGAAACCACTTGTTTTGCTGTGAGCTTGTTGTACGGATCCAGGGATGTCAGTCAGTTCATCATGTTTGTCCAAACTGAAAATAATCTCAACAACTACCAGATGCATTGACATGAAATTGGATTAAGATTTCAATTGGTGCCCAAAAGATGAACCTTAGTGACTTTGACTTTTAATCTCATGCCAATTGTCATAAAGTTTTATGTATTTACATTCTCCTTGGGATAATCTGTGAAATCGTTGGTGATTTCTTTTTGACGCCATCATTGGATATTTCTGACCAAATACCTGCAAATGGCGTTCCCATCAGCCTCGGCTAAATGAATATGCTAAATATGGGTGACATTATGGTGAAAGCAGTACGTTAAAATTGTAAGAAGAGCATGCTAGCATTCTAATGTTAGCGATTAGCTCAGTAAGTGCTCTTATTCTTTTTAATCTTAACACAAAAGTCCCTAAACTTTATGTAAGTGTGATCTAAATGTCAACTTTAAAGTCGGCTGTTACCACATATTAAATTGTTTCCAAGGCTAAAGCGTTTGCATCCAATCAGAGGGGTGATTTATCTTATATGTAGCGTTATGCTAATGCTAACAATGGGCTATTAGCACAAAGTGACCTCCCACAAGACAGATGTAGTCGCAACAGGAAGGGAGGGAGGCAGCATTAACAAGTAATATCTGACCACTGATCAATGGAAAAATAGCTGGGATATAAACGTCATTTTAAGCATGTAAGTGTGTGTGTGTGTGAGTGTATTTGTCATTGTATCTACATCTGGTGCTCACACACACACAGACACGTTTCCCTGGACAAGGTGTGGTCAGTGTGATGAAATAGCGGTTAGGGATGTTGTTTGTTTTCCAAAGAAAACACTCGGTGCTTGCTCTCAGCTGTTATTTTTAAGACCTGCGGTTAAATGTCCACCAGGGCCCTAACTATTTCAATTTTCACCTTGTGAAAAAAAAACACGTAAAAATAGCTGAACAGAGATCTCAACTTGCAGCCATGTTAAATATTTGTTTAAAACTTAGCTCCAGAACTTCAGAAAAAAAAAAAAAGTTCTGTGAATTGCTTTTCATGGAATAAACTCTGAGAGTGTGATCATCGTTGACTCAAGTGAAATGTCACAAGCAATATATGAGCTATTATGTGACAAAGAGACGAACAAACCCAAAGTTTTTTTGGGGGGGGATATCGAATCACTGCCTGTGCCTTTTTTTATCATCGTCTGTCCTGGAAGAAAACATGTCAGAGAGCTGCGGCTAGCTAACACGCTTCCTATTAAAGCTTTTCGACAAAAAACATTGTTCTGCAGAAGAAAAACGTAGGGCAAAAAAAAGAGGAAGTGCTGACAAACCATCAGTCAGAGTGACTTTTTTACAAACCAGAGCAGAAAATCCATCAACAAGAACAGTTCAGGTCAGTGTCACCTGTGTAGTTTGTTCTAAATACCAAACAGAGTGAAACAAGGAGGGATAAAACAAAAAAACACTCACGTCGGTGTTACAAGATCTGTAACGTTTCCTCTCTCCGAGACAGTACTTGCCTCCTCCAGATGGACTGAGAGACACAGGAGAATTGAATGAGTTAAAAGAGTTGAAAAAAAAAAAGAGAAAACATCTTTAACACATCACATCACATCACATCACATCAATAAATTACAATCCCCACAAAACATTCCAGAAGAAATCATCTGAGGTGATGTGATGAGCAGATTAGAGAGGGTTTCGGTGAATGCGGGTCATGAAAACAGGCTTTAAAAAAAGTCTCTGCCAGAAGACAAAAAGTGTGTTTGTGTGTCTGCGTTTGCCGCTTTGCTGAGCATGTGTGCCAATGATTCATTCATGAAATCCAAGCTGCTCTTAGAGCTCTTAAGTGTGACATGCCATTTAGATTTGAGAGTGAGACAGAAGTTCTGTAACCTTAGAACGATTCTCCTCCACTCTTCATCACACATCTACCACATCTACAAAGGGTTTGCTTTTTCCTCTCATATCTTCTCCTCCCTCCTTCTCACCTTTATTATCCTCCCTTTACTCCACTTTATTCCATAAAAAAAAAAAAAAATAAGACAGGCTCTGTAATGAATGTGTTAGTCTGGTCTGGCTTTGTTTTCTCTGCCTCACTCCTCTTTGCACTGATGCCTGAGCAGCAGCGATCACCTTTCACAGGTGTTCTACATTATACCACTGCTTCTCCTCTTTTTTCCCTTTCCCCCTTCTTTTTTTTCCCCCCTCTTCCCTTCAGTTCACCCTGGCTCTTTATCCTGTCCTCCCATGACGTGTTTGACGTAATATCTAGCTTCCAAAACAAAGGAATGCAACGCTGGAAGGGAGATAAAGATCCCAAACGTCTACTTGCCAGATGAAGATGCACTGAACAACGATTTGTCTGGTGAGGACAGATGAGAGGCCTTAAAGCAAAACTACACAGCAATTTAATCTGCAATGGAGACGCGAGCTGCGTCTCAAATGATTGCACATTTCAACATCAGTCCATCTCAAGCAGCATGAGGCAACATCTGTCCAGGAAAACCTTAAAGAACCTTTTTTTTTTCTTTTTTCTGGCGACTATAAGTAAGAGACTCTGCAACTCTTAAAAAAAAAGAAATAACACTTTGTCATACAAACAAAATGTTGGATTTATCGGCGTTACACAAACTCTGACTCACTTTAAAAACACTCCCCTGCAAGAGCCTCGCTTAGGTTGGTGCGACCGCTAGCTGGCAGTTAGCCTATGTTAGCAAAATGTATCTAAATATTGCCATATTACATTCTTTCTACATCAGAACAAGGACTTTTTTTTATGAGTCTTCAGTTCAGTTAAAAGCTGTGTTGAATCCTGCAGGAGGCAACAACAAAAATCTAGTTAATTAAAAGTTAGTATTTTAAGTAACCACACAGAGCTTTAAAGTAAGAGGAAGGAAGTATTTACCCTGGGAAATATTTCACCACTAATTTGCTTCATCTAATTAGCTCCACTCTCACTGGGATATAACACACATTCACACACATTTACACACACACACACACACACAGAAACACACACCTGTAGGCAGGACCTGGATGTGTGTGTTCAGCTTGCTGTGGCTTACTTTGCCTACTTACGCTGGGCTGTCACAGTGCCTCATGGAGGAGGAAACACCGCCCCCACAGGTCCTGCTGCACTCCCCCCACATCGACCAGGGACCCCAGCCTCCGTCCACGCTCTGAGGCCAGGTACCGAACGCCACACACTCCCCCTGGTAGCACCACTGACCGGGGGAAAAAAGAGCAGAAACAAAAAGGGAGGGGGAACTCTGGTTATTATGCAGCAGAGTTGAATAATTTCCTGATAACAAAAAGACACTTTAACAACTTTTTAGAGCCTTTAGTTTAGGCGAGACTCAGAATTTACGGTGTTTTTAACACTTAATAGCTCACTATAAATACATGTGCATCTGCATGTGGTGAAATGTAGACTATACAGAGTCTGACTGATGAGGTTTGTCTTTAATAACACATTCCCTCTCTTATGTCTGGCTTTAAAAAGAAACACAGACTAATTTGTGATTACTCTCCCACTCACCCTATAATTTAAATTTTGCATTAGTCCTCTTATTTTTGCTCACTTATCTGCAATTTTCCATTCACACTACTGCTGTTCTGGTTGATATTTACCGTTGTATAGTTTGTTAGACTTAATTCATGTTCTGTGCTTTTTTATCATTATTTTGGGAAAATGTGTGTGCCAATTTGCCTGCTTTTTAAGAGTGGATTAGAAGATTAATATCCATTTGATGTGTCTCATTACAGCAGGACATTTTCTTCAGTCATTTAACAATATCATTTCTTATAATTCTCTTGAACACATTTTAAACTTAATTCTTTATTTTATTAAAGCTTAACTAACAAAACAACTCCTTGCCTGGATTTATTACGTTTTTGTACTTTATGTTTAATCTCTTAAGTGTACTGTCAGGTGGTTTCAGAGGCTGGTGAAGGATGGGAAGCCCTGTGTGGTGTTTCAGGAGTGTTTTAAGCCTCGTGCTAAGCTGTTCAGGGATCCAGAGGGTGGAGGGGGATCAGAGACGGCCCTTTGTCTCTCCAACTGTGTCAGTAGGTTAAGAACCCAGAGAGACTAGGACAGTCAAGGTGAGGGCTACGTTGGGCCACTGTCCTCTTTCTCCGACTTACTCATTCACGTCCTGAGACGCTGTCTAAACAAGATTAGCAGTGGGAGAGACGAGAGACAGGGATGGAAGATGAAGTCCGCTGTCCAAAACGACCTGAGAGCAAAAACACAAAAATCTCCTCTCTGTCGGTCACTCTCCGTCTCTCTCCCGCCTCCCTCTGCCTTCTCCCCTGGTCTCTCTCCCTGCTCCTGTTGGAAGGGCCTCTCTCCATTACAGGCTGGGTGAGAAATGGCTGACAGTCATATTCCTTTGAAGCTGTCCCCGGCAGAGGCAGACGGGGTATGCCACTGGCTCTCCTAAAGCTGCTCCAAAAGCTGTTCCAAAGCCCCCAGGCTCAACCTGGGGCCCCCTGTGTTGTCCAGGACCCTGTCCGTGGGCCCCGGTCCTCAAAGGCTCCACTGAGCTAATGGTAATCACGGGTGACAGCTCGTGACACTCTCCTATTCTTCCCTTTTAGACCTCGGACCATCCGGTGACAATGGCTGCCGTAATCCGTGTTAAAACTGTCTCCCCTAACCTGGCTGGCATCAACAGTGGGCTGATGACCTAAAGCCTTGCCTGCTCGCATGTGTGTGTGTGTGTGTGTGTGTGTGTATGAGAGTGTGTGTGTGTGTGTGTGTGTGTTAGCACCCATCGCCTGAGTGCAAACTCGGAGAATGCTAACCTCTTCCCAGAGTGAAATAGATGCAAGTCAAGGCAGTGAGGTACTGCTAGCTAAGGATCATTTCTGCACACAGCGGTCGGTGCTGCTCTTATGATGGAAACAACCGTTAAAGGGTCAATTCTCACAAAATTACAAAAAATAGAAAATAAAGTTTACATCTGAGGTACTCGTGCAGCAAAATTTCGTTCCCAGTTACTCTGGATAATGCACAGAAGGAGCTCTTAAGAGATTACAAGGGGACTGTATCTTTGTAGGAATTACGGCTAATAATCTGAGGATTATCCAGAGAAAAGACCCTCCAGAATTAATTTATTGCACTAAAAATGTTATGGGCTGATTTGCAAACACAAGTGCACGCCAAGTGGAGCAGCTAAACTTCATATTGTGTTTCCGAAAAAGGAATTGAAGTAAAAATACAGATTTTTAAATCCTGTTTCAAAGTTATCTTTACATAAGTCGAATATAATTTTTTCTCAAAAAAAAAGAGAAGTATCCAAAAGTGAATCCAATCAAACATATTTAGGGCGACTAACTTTTTAAACTCTGTTAACTAGCTTGCCGGTCAAATTAGCTAGCTGAGATATCATGAGGCAAAGAGGTGCATTTGGATTTCTGCTGGCAAAAACTTTATTAATACTTCAAAAGAATGTAGTTGAGGATAAATTCAACAACTTCTCCATCTTCTTCCTTCTCTTAATCTAATTATACGGGAGAGGGAGGTGTAGACCTGGGAAGGTTCCTGCAGGTGAGCCTTTAGATGAATGGGAAACAATGGATGACTTACCCCTTTCTCGATGCTGCCGGTCTGGCACAGAGTCCCCTCTGCAGCAGGGATACTGTTAGTTACACAGCGGTTGCTTTTGCTAAGGCACCAGAGCTCTCTACACACTTCCTAGGAAAGAAGGCAAAAGCAAGTTGGTCAGAATAAATCAACTCCGCAGACAAGGGGAGGGTTGCTGAATATGGGTGAGAAGGATTTATCAGTAGCCTTTAGTGGTTTTCCTCTTAGTATTTTTCTTCTGACAGCTGTGAGAGAAAAAAAATGAACACAACCGGCATGTAGATTCATCTATAAATCTACACGAATCCAGATCGAATCAGAGGATGAGAGGAGCTGATGAGACCACAACAAGACGGCTGAGAGGCATCTGACTTCAAGAGCCCATATGCTTTGGATCACGGTGCGTCTTGAGCAATATGCCGAGGGTCATCAGGTGCTCTTAATGTTCTCTTATGAGAAATGAAGAGTCAGCTGGATCAACACCATGACTAACGTTTGCTCACGTTCACCTCAGGACCACACGGGACCGTGACATCAGTTCAAGAAATCCAATTTCTGCTTCTTAGGGGAAATCAAGAGTGAGCAATAGGCCTCCCAAGTCCTAGATAAAGACGACTTGTAGGCCTTACAAATATCTTTAGTATTACTGAGTGGTTTGGATAAACATCACATCTCCGTCCTCTCCCCTTTCCCTCTGTCTGGAACATAAGAAGAAGCCATTTAGATTACCAAAGGAAGGGAGTGTGTGTGGAGATAGTGGGCAGACAGCACTAAGTTGCCCCCCAAATAAATAAACCCCTAAGTGAACACATGTTACAAGGAGAGCTCTGCACAACCTTGCATTAGATTTCCCATTAAACCAAACTGGGTCGCCTCGCCTCTTGACTTCAAAGGTTTTTAACAGGACAATTGTTACGGCAGAAGAGCAGGCCCATGAAAAAGAGTTATGAGGCCGTGCATAGATTCTGACCCCCGGGGTCAGTAAATATGCCACGGCGCTGCAGCTCCCTGAGCCTATCCAGATTAAATAAAGCAGCAAACTGCAACTCTCTGGCTGCAGCAGTGACTCCCCTCTGCCAGCTGGTTTCAATAAGCCGCCCTGCTGCTGCATTCACTATCTCAGGCCTGCTAAAAGGTCAGCGGTCGGGGCCTTAACGAACATGGATGTGGACCTGATGGATTTACGCTAAGAGAGAACAAGCCGGCGATAAAAAAAAGGAAAAAAGGGGGGTAGGGGCACTCAGTAAGGGCCCTGCTAATATAGCCATCAAAGGTTGTTTGTTTTTCATACCTTCAGCTTCTTCTCACATCTCCTGCCTGTCTGTGCTGGTAACTTTGAGCAGAAACTAGCTGAGAAGGAGTCGATATTGAAACCACATTAATGCCATAAATTTCTGCTCGACGTCTGTGTTACTTTTCCCACCTCTGACACAGTCACATGCTGCGATTTCAAAAGGGTGTCATCAGTCATTTCTGTGAAATATCACCGTTATTGCTCCACATCGGTGGTTCATAAGTTCTTTCGGTAATGACCCCTTAATATAAGCAATACATACTTTGCTTTGATTTGTGAGCAGTTTCATTTAAGGATGAGTAATTTCCTCTTCTTGAACTGTTTGACTTTAAGCTGCCAGGTTTTTCTGACACATTACAGCCAAATTAGAGCCTCAAACTCACCTTTATCATCATAAAATTGGCTAAATGATCAAATATTAATATCTATATTGTTATCTTTTGGTTAAGGCAAGGGTACAACAAAATAATAAATTGAACAGCGAAAATAGGGAAAACAAGTTTCTACATCCATGCTAGCTGCTCTTTGAGACTGTTCTTGGTTAAATGCTAATCCCTAACATGCTAACATGCTCACCATCACAGAGCTATAACACGTTGATGTCTCTTACACTATGTTCACTATTTTAGATGAGTATGTTAGCCTGCTAACAATTCCTATTTAGCATGTACCACAAAGTATTGGTCAAAATTTGATCTAATGAAGCAGCTAACTTCATAGTGATGCTAGCAGGAAGGTCACAGGATCATGAAAACATGTAGGTTTTATCCTCTGGATATCTGGATCTGGATGTCTGCATAAAATTTAATGGCTTCAATCTGAGGCTTGATGAGATATTTTAGTGGACGGACAGACCTAAAAGTCGCTTGCATGGTTGTATAGATATGTCCAAATCTTAAGAGGAGAGTGGTCCTGTGTTTCCCAAGAGGAAACCAAACGTTTGAGAAAAGAATGAAAAAAAACCTTATTTGTGCAGCAGAATTTATTGTTTCCTTATTTTCCGCCCCAATAATCATCTCATGCCCCTTTGTAGGGTCCGGACCCCCTGGTTGGGAACCGCCGCTCCACATTGCTGTTCAAAGTTCAGCCCAGTTGAACAGGACACACTGGGTCATGTGTGGTGGTAAATTTCCACCCTGTCCTGAAGATAAATGAATATCATGTGGATTTGTGGCCAGAGTTTTAGAGTTTTCTGCATGTTGAAAACATTAACAAATCATTTTGTTATCTCGCAGCCTGCTTTAAAAGTGAAATATTAACACCACAGTTTGTGTGTATGACATTATTTATCGCAATATTAAAGATAAACTTTGATATTCTCTGGCTAAACTTCTCGTCCTTTCCCGTCACTGGCTTTCTGTATTCTTTCGCAGTACAAAATGATGCAAAACATATTAATCCAATTGTGGAAAAGTTCAATAAGTTATGACTGAGCATTCGCTTTAAAACCAGACCCCTTCACATTCATTAGACCTTTTATCCATTTCTGTGGTAACGTCTGTCCTGTGAGCAGTCGCAGAGGGCATCTCTTTCACAGATGGCTGCATGAAATAGATCCGATCGTCCAACGAAAAACTCCAATCTAGCTCTGCTGAATCCGTGCTGGAATCCAATCCGCTCATAAATGTGTGTCTTTCATGCTGATCTAAAACCACAATTATGAGCTTAGGAGCCAAAATAACAGGGCTTGATTTGGGCCCTGTTATAATCTGCTGTCAGATATTTCTTTCAATGAAATGAAATAACTCTATGATCTCAGCTAATCTCTGTCCCCGTTTTCCATCATGTGCCCGAGTATCTGCGCAATGCAAAACAATATCACGTTATTGTTTGTTAAATCTTTGAGGTTTTTTTCTTCAACCACTAATTTTATCGCGTGGCTGTTCCTCGTCTTTCACTTCGTGTGTCAATTTATGTTCTGAGGTTTTCTCATTACTCGAGACAGGGGGGTGAATCATTATCATTACAAAAAGAAAAAAAAAAAAAAAGAGGTTAGTGTTGACTTCAATCCTTCATCTCTTTGTCTGGGAAGTTTAGAGATGAAAAGAAAAATAAGGCGACGTGAGGAAAGACACAACCGAACGAGCTCGAGCTGTCACACAATGATAAAACAATTATCTTCCTCACATGTTTAACTCCCCCTTTAATCTCAACTAGGAAATATAAACTTGAAGAAAACTGTTATTATCCCAGTGAGGAGTGAACACGCTGTAACTGTACATCAACACACCTTATTAAACATGTTGACAAAAGAAAATTAACAGAAATGAGAAGGGATGCTTTTTTTCTTTTCACTTTGCTTAATTTAACTGCATTTATATGGCACTTTTAAACAAGAATCTATACAGATACAGATATAGCACAAAATACAGCTGATTCTGATGAGAATGTGATTAGTTTTGCAGGTATTTGGTCAAGTTTGAGACAAATTAAATGTCTGACCTGGTGATAGCACCAGATGAAAATGCAGGAGAACCACCGCAGTGATTATATTTCATCCTGTCCATACGAAACTTCATGGAAAGCCATCCGAACGTTGGCCTCGGTTTTTTTTGCATTTGGACTAAATTTATACAGCACTTTTATTCATTATTTATAGCACATTTATCCAAAGTGCATTACAAGCTGCACTCCCAGGAATAAAAAAAGGCCATCTTGAAGAGGAGAAGAGATGCAATACCAAAAATACGGGGATAACGTAGCAAATGTTCTGACGTTTTCCTCTGGAAGTTATTTTGGAACATTTTCTCACGTTAAATCTGACAGAAACTATTGTGTCAACGTCTTAAAAAGCTACAGCGAGAAATTTACACGAGAAGTTGTCGCATTGCTGCACATCAGGCCCACCCTCCCATGCTAACAGCACCCCCTGATGGCCGTGGTCTCCCAGCAGGACACTGCAACCTGCTCATCCTGCTGTAACTGTTCAAAATGGTCTAAAGATAATGTCAAGAACTGAAGGTGCTGACGTTGCCCCTGAACTCTCCAAATCTCTATCTCATCACTCCGATCACCCAAATCGGATGAGAATGAGAATCGGAAAATAATCTGCCGCCAACATCCTGATGCCAGACACCACAGGACACCCCCCCTGCAGGTCCAGCATCAGTGTTTTGGCAGCATGAGAGGCACCTTTGCTGTATTAAGCAGGTGGTTTTTAATACTGTGGCTGATATGATAAAAGAGGAGAGAACGATTACCACAAATCTGACGGCTCTTTTGGCCATTTTGCCTGCACTTTCCAGACATTCGCTGATGTCGTCAGTTTCCCATCTACTCTGAAGTCGAGCAGGTGCAAAGCTTTATATGGGATTACGATGATGAGGTAATAAATAACACCTGCACAACTTCAGTCAGCCTTCTTCCTGCATCTCACAACAAATCTGACGAAGCTGATGAGAGATTATTGAGGATGAAGCTCAGTGAATGTCAGAAATATTGACTTGATGTTAATCGAAGACTGTTCACATCATCGTGGGAGGACGTCATGCTGCTATGGCTACTAACAAGTCCTGTTGACACTGTTACCATGGAAACAGATAACGTTCACTTGGATTACGTTTAACAATGACTGAGACAAGATTGGAAGTTATATGAAATCCCTTTTTCTATATTTTAAGGGCTTTAACCCCTCACATCCACTGGATTGCTGACACTATTGACTAAGCACAACTTATTAAAAATTAAATGCTTAAATTTTTGGACATGGTTGACATTTGCTTAATTATCCACCAACAAATTTACTAATGCATATATGTAATTTTGGCTTAAAAGTTTTCTGTGAAAAGCTTTTCCAGTTATTATTTCAAATAGGCCAAAAAAGGTGGGTGTTAAAGGGTTAACTGAAATATTTCACCTCTCAAGCAATTGCAGTTACTTGTTAAATATTTGGTTTATTCTGTGAAAAAAGGGAAGAATAAAATTCCAAACAAGTCCGACCAAAAGATATGCAGCACTGCAATCACTTAAATCAAAGGATAAACAGAAATCCACATGATACCTTCAAAAATCTGTGTTTTTTTTATTATTTTCTGACAATCGACTGGTTGTTTAAGGTCTGAGGATTTCTTAAGAAATTTACGAAACAGTACTTCCAAATTTTATGGATGATGATTTGCACATTCGGACACTGGGGATTCTGACACCAACCAAAACATAGCAGAGTGTGAATCAGACGTCCTTAGAGACACCATCCCATCATCCAGTCTAATATTTTGAATAAAAATTAAAACATGTAACAGAGAGAGGAGGACATACAAGAGATGTTGGTTTCTTACCCCATACTTGCACTGGCGTGAGGAGGCTCCGTACTGGAAGCGACACTGCTCATCTGCATCGTACACCTGCCCCGGGGCCACTGTTGGGTACAGGAAGTCTCGTTTCAGAGGTTCATTGTCCAGACACGTCCCCCGACCTGAGCTGTCAAAAAAACAAACCTACAATAGGATTGTTTCTTACACAAAGAAACCTTTCTACACTACACCAAGACTGGATGATTAAAGCCCCCCCTTCCTCTCCTTGTCTCGTCTCTTTAAAACCTTGGCTCGTGTTGTTTGACTCATTTAATTTTACCACCAAACTACCGTTGTAGGAAGCTTGTCAAGGATCTCAAATGACATGTAGTTAACGTTGATATTACACATCAACACCTCCTCATCAAAGAGAGCATTGAAGCACGAGGAGAGACGCATTTCCAAAGGCTAAAAAGGCCGATCAGCTTGTCTCAGAAGACCAGCCCTCGCTGATTATATGGCTCTGAGCTCCACAACTGTGTGTGTGTCGCTGCTTATACTGAATCCACAAAGGAGCCAATAAAATAACAGAGCAGGGAAAAGGAGGAGAAAATCTGGAGTGAGCTACGGGTCATATGTCCAGGCCTAGGATTATGTTTAGTCTGTTTTGTCAGATAGAAATATGTGTGCTCACCATGAACTCCCAGGAAAACACATACACACATATACATGCACACACGTCTGTTTTGTATTCTAGTAGCTAAAAACTAAAAAACACTTCAGCCAAGGAGCTCACAGAGTTTCTTTTCTTGGTGTGTCTGTTTATTCTGGGTTGCGATGCTGTGGACGCTCGGCTCACGGAGGGAAAAATTTAGTGTTATTCTTTTGACCTTTTGCCAACGCGTGAGACACTAAAATCATACTACAGACAAGTGCCAATAAACAAACAGAGATGTATTTCATTTTAATCTCTACCTCCCCTGCTTCTCCCTGAGTCAGAGGTTTTCTCTCAAGGCAAGATATTACTGCAACTATTTACAGAACCATAACACGTTGTCCTTCCAGCTGCAGCTGCAACATGCGGTGGAATGCTTCCCATCCCTAGAAAGGAAAAGTGGGCCTGGTGACAGCAATAATGTAGAGTTAGGCTTTATAATTGAGCAAACTGACCCAGAATAGAGGAGGAGAAGGAAGAGACTGAAACCAAGAGAACATTAAACAGCCTGGATGCACCAGACCGTGTAAAACATGGACGCTAGTTTCTGAAGAGCCATTGTGAAGCAGGTTTGAATGAATGCTAATGCCTAGCAGGCCAGGTAGCAGCTAGCTGTTGCTTAGCCCCTAATTATGCATAATCTTAAGCATTAATAAAATCGAACCATGTAAGTTATGTAACATTTAATTGTCATAGCTTTAAAGACCCAAACTCGTTTCATACCAGGCTGTAAAAATGTTTATTTCTGTTGTAAACTTGTGTACTGTAATATCTGACCCTAACAGGATTGACTCATTTTAGGTGCCAGCCTCAAGTGGCCATTATGGGAATTGCAGTATTTAGGGTGAGGGTTTGGCACTTCCTTTCAGAGGACAAAATATAACACACTGTTACTTTGATTAAAACTAAAGATTTCTTTTGGGAATATTTGGATAATCTAAGAACAGAACTTAACGTTATGATAAAAAATAGTCAAGTTGGACATTTTAATGAGGAAATGTTAAATATTGTAGGTTAAGATAAGATCTGATCTTGTAGGTAAAGTAATCCAAAGAATCTCTGAGCCAGTAGCATAACTACATTGATGTCATGTGTCATCATCGACCTCTGAGGCTAAGGAGTTAGCATTAGTGCACAGGTTTCTTAGCTAAAATGTCTAATCATAAAGTATAAAAGTACAATTCAGCAAATCTAAACCAACTACGCAACAAATAACAGCAGTCAAAGTCCTTACAGTCTGAACTAAAGTGTTGTTACCAGGTAGATTGTCAAAATTAGAGAAATATCAGGCTAAAATCCTGAATAGCTACGTAAGCATTGGTGATGATATGCTAGGTTTAAATGTTGTCCATATCACCTTTAAAGTGGACCTTCAATATTTCAGAAAAAGAGGAGAAAACTCTTCCTCACTTGTTCCCCTCTCTCCCTCTTTCTCTTGTCCTTCTGCCTTCCCTCCATCCCCTGTTCTCAGTATCTGAATGGAATAATCCCATTTTTTGGCTGGTTCCTTGAAGGACCCTCTCATCATGGAGTGAGGCAGACAGATCAGCCTCTGAGGCCCTCAGACTCCCTGTGCACTAAGGGCAAGCCTCACTATTTATTGGTTTGGAGAGAGACAAAATAGTCAAAGTTTAAACACAGGGCCTATTATTTGACATCGTCGCAAACGCTTCCTGTCCAGCAGATTCAGCCAAATTCATTATGCTGAGCGGAAATATCCTCTAATAAGCGAGAACATCGGCGATCTCTGAACTCTGACACCAGTCATTCATGTAGATATTAACCACCCTGATTGGGTCCAAGCAGTGTTGAGACAGCAGCATGATTAAATCAAACTAACCCAACAATTATCATGAGGCACAAATCACACAAGTCTTATATCAAATTTAATAGAGTATGTGGTCTCTGAGAGTTTAATAAACCCAAACTGCCTGCCATATAACATTTATAACAAACTGGCATGCAGACTTGGGGAGAATAAACTATGACTGAACTGTGAGTGCATTCATAAACCATTCCTAAAAAACCCAAACAAAGCACCACATATTGCTTTAGCAAGACGGTGAATCTAGGCCAACACCACAGCCAAAGTTGTTTACTTGGCTTGGAGGAGCATGTGCAATATCCAAAACTCTGACTGAGGGAGAGAAAAGGGAGGATAATTGGAGTTTACAGACAGAAACCCTTTTGTAAGAAAACATAAAAGCTAAAGGCAATAAAACCAAAATGAAAAGAAAAAAACTCAAGCAACAGACGATACAAAAAAAAGGTAGAACATAAGTGAAGCAACAGTTGATTCTGCTTTGAAAACAAGCAAAAAAAGGGCTTCCTTTTTCTTTTTTTTTTTCCGGTCGCCCTCAGACACTCGAGCCAGAAACAGACAGGAACCCGACGGGGCAGCAGAGAAGCAGCTCTTTGTGCCCCAGTTGGACGCTGGCATATAATCCTGTCATCTCCGTCCCAAGTGCTGTTCACCGACCCTCCTCTAACAGCTTTCAGCCGGAAACATCATCTGACAACCACACGGCTTTCCTGGACGGCCTCCGCAAACTAAACATGAATACGCAGACAGACACACTGCATTCGCCATCATAAGGTTGTAAATGAGGATTTGCAAGCAGCGTTCAGGTCTCATTGGTAAGCAATCAAGCTTGAACTGTAGAGAGAAAAAGCTCCTACTTGAAGGTGGAAAACGAAAGCGTCTGTGAGTCTCTGACTTTACTGAGGAGACACTTTGAGATGTTTGCAATCCTCACTGCTTCTTTGCAGTGGCAAGCTAAAATAAATATGTTTTGTTACCCTGAGTGCCGCAAAAGATAACACTTCAAATGAGAAAAAAGTCATCGTAATGTTTCTGTTAAACAAATCTGTGTTTTTCACCCAAACTCAAATCAGATCAAACCTGACAAACAGGCTAAAACACACACACACACACACACACACACAATATGACTCACAAGCATGCATATGTGGACAACAGGGAAATGCATATACAAAGTCATACTAAAAGACCCTTGAAAATCCTGCTTTATTAAAGTATTCCCTATGAATCAGGCTAAAAATGAAGTTTTCCCTGAGCTCCAATCCCCTCTGCAAGGCAGGCAACAGTCTCTGAATCTGTAATATTTCCTCTTCCCTCCATGTTCATGCAATCATGGAAGCAGCCTTGTTTTGGCTGAAAGTATAATTAATTCTCTGCTGAACAACAGTCACTTTATACAGCAGCAGCATCTTTCAGGTTCTCAGATCTGATTATAAACCTTCATCTCATTGTTCAACCACTTCATTTTCCCATTCTGTTTCTACAACATCCTGTTCTTCTTCTCTTCAAAACAGTGCATAGAGTCCTTTCAAGTAAACATGCTCATTGGTTAGCAGGTGACAGCATCATGATTTGGCATGTAAAGGGGCACTGGAAGACTCAGTCATTCATAAGCAGGGATGTGGTGAAACCTCAGGAACACTATGTAAAGACCGTTTGTTTGCAAATGATGCACTCTGTTTTTATTTCTGCCTCACGCAGCTTCTTAACCTTTTGGAATCGCGGTTGTTTAAAGTTGAGGAACCGTTGACCTCATTCATGCCTCAAAGACGGATAAAGAAGAATGGCTGCATGTTTCTCGTCTGCGGGAACAATCCTGACCACTTTCTGATTGTTATTCCTACACAATGAAGTGTTTCCCAGCAGTGGTCAGCAACCCGCCCAGTGGCTCAGTCTGCGGAGAAATGTCCTCAATGTCTTCAATCCACAGCCACCAACAGTCCTCAAATGAAATCTGAGATTTAAGTTTAAGCACAGGAAGACTTGTACATTCATTGATTTAAAGAAAACTGTCTTTAAATCAATTCAGAGACCAGATCTCTGTAGCTAGCTCCTCATCTCTGCTTGAGGCAGCAATAGCATTATGAGCATAACACACCCGAATCTCCGGACAGACTGTCTGCAGCAGTGTGGGTAATGTAGTTGCCAGGTTTTAAAGGGTAAAATTAATAGAAAAAAAGAGAAGATCTGCTGCATTCATTTAGATTAAACTGTCCATCAGGAGTCTTGCAGTGTTTTAAGAGTGTAATGCTAAATCAGAGCAGTGCCTATGAATATCGGATTCAGGGTTTTTGTCCCGAATAGAACCGATTTCCTCAAACTTTCATTACGGACACTTTTACACCTGATGGTTCGGAAAAATCTGAACCAAGGTTTATGTTTTTGTTACACTGTATACATTTAGTCCAGAAGGTTTCGGTTTCACACTGCAATTATGCAAACAGACTAACAAACTTCACATGACAAACCTACGTCATATCGTCATCAAGTACGTGGGTTGTGTGTCTCTATGCTTTACATTGATCGGTTTGTTGGCGTGTGATGTCAGGGAGTTGAAAACGCTTTGTTTTGTAGTTTGATTGTATCTTTATGAGTTTTTCCTAGTTGGCCCTTAAATAAAGTCCTCAGACCAAATGTTGATAAGGCATTTGGTCTCCTCTTCCCTCCATGTAGTTCTACGGCGCATTATATGTTTTGGTAATGTTTACTTGGTTTTCCGTCATATGGCCCACTGTAACTTCCTGTCATTGGTATGAAGGTCAGAAGATCCGAACCTTTGCTTTCATACTGGACACGAACCAAACCATCGTTCAGAGCACCTCTTTTGGTCGGACCAAAGTTCAGCTGTCTGGTCCGGGAGGAGGTTTCACACCATCTATTTTGGTTCGGATCAAACTGAAAAGTCAAAAAGTCCGGACAAAACGAAGCAGGTGTGAAAGCACCCTGAGTCAAACATTCAACTTTATTCAAGCTGTATCCTCATGTGCTCATATAGATACCTCCTTTAAAAGCCTCTTTGACTCTTGTATCTGTGACATGCAGAGATCAGGGCAGAAGCTTTTACTTCATATAGTCCTGTCATGATCACAGAGCCAAACCCTGAGAGCCGGCACCAGATGTTTCGTCTGGCCTTCTCTAACTCTTCTAAACCTGTGTAAGTTTTCTCCATGCCAGCCTGGCAGGAATCATTTCCAGCAATCCTTCCTTTTGCCAAATTTCATCCCCTTAACTCCCCAGTTTATTTATGCACTTCAGGTTTTTTGTCTTCTATGACTTATCCACAAAACAGTGAGGCAGCGGTTGAAGGCAGCTTGCCTGCACATCACCACTGAGCACCACATGAGCTCTAACATCACCCGCCTTGTGGTGTGAGGATGCAAGAGTGGAAGGCACCCGGTTATCATGCACAGCCACAAGGAGGTCTGGCAGGAGTCTGAGTGATGAAATGGATGTGAATAAGTGGGGAAGGACTTGCATACAAGAGAGCCTCGCGGGTCACCACAAGGGCCAGCCAGTGGCAGCGGCTTGTAAAGCGAGGCGGCTGCAAGCGAGAAGGAAAAACAGGCATGCACCTTTTTCTCTCATTGCACACACACACACACACACACACACACACACACACACACACAGAGCCAAATCCAAACACACTCAGACTGTCTCAAAGGAAACAACCATCATCCACTTACTCGAGAAAGCTGGTGATGTAGTCTTTGCTGCAGGCAGACCAGGAGAAAGGGTTGGTGTTGGCTGTTATATGAGCGGCCATCAGTTTGGCTGTTTCGTGGCCTTTGGTGCCGCAGGAATTCCCGATCCCATCGTGGTTCATCCCAAAACTGGAAGACACATCATAAAAACTGGATTTAAGGCAGCTGGATATGAAGATCATCACTAACCGCTGGTCTAAAGCTACATCCAAAACTGCTGGGTTTGCTTTTTAAATGCAGAACATTTGCTCAGTTTTGCACCTGGCATCCACATTATTTTTAGATTCAGAAAAGCTGATGCCCTGTTGAAGTCTGGAAGGGCAGAAACTTTAACCAGGCTTCCAGATTGGGTCTTTGCATTGACATGTCCTTCATTTATTCATCACATGACCATTTTTCTGGCAAAAAAATGCACCTAGACTACCAGCATTGTCCGTCCAAACAAAGAAATCTCTGCTCTAACTTTTCTACCTCACAGTTCTTCCTTTTGTCGACTTTTCTGCAATTAAGCAACTGATTCTTTGCTTCCTGTTTACATGTAAAGTGTGCATGAACAGTCATGTGATAAATAGTTTCAGGCATGTTGGTGTGGACAAAGATTGTTTCTGAAATGGTGCTAAAACACTCGTGTGGATGGAGATGGTCCTAGTTTTGAAAAGAAAACAGAGCAGTGTGGATGTGGCCTCAAAATGACCCTCTCTTTGGCAGTAAACTACACATTTTAGATGGGATGACAGTGGAAGGTCCAGGTTGCTAACTGAAGGATGTCTCCCTCAGTGGCCCTGGCTGTAAAAAACTGAGCTCTGTGGCTCTGAAACAGCTGTGTGGAGGAGAGCCAGGGGTTAAAGGTCAAACCCTGTCTGGAGCTCTGCAGGAATGAAAAAGTTCTAATCACCACTCTGATGCCTGCCTGTCAATCACCACCTACAGGTCTGAGCAGGCCGCGAGGCAGAGCCGCCACCACCACCGCCGCCGCCGCCGCCACCGACCGGAGCAAAGCGAGGACGAGGGATCCTTTAAAATCAAGACAGACTCAAAAAACCCAAACAGCTCCTGACCTCGAGCTCTGCTATGAAAGCTGCTCAAGAATTTATTTTGCACTGAGGGCTGAAAGCAAATCATTTTAACAATTCATTAAAGGGAAAAAAAAACAACCTTATCTGTCTGGATATCATTTGAGAGAAAATCTCATGTTACAGCAGGATGTCAAAGCTTACTTTTCCTTACAGCTCCGAGCACAAATCAGATCTAATGTATATAACAAACCCGACCACATCGCACAGCCTGAACCTGTTTTTCTAAGGCTGGCGTTTATGACATTTTACCCTACTCTGAAAATAAATCAGCCCGCTTGAAACCCCGCTGCAGTGTGTTTTTTTTATACATCCTCTAGAAGCAGAGACTATTTTTACAACTGCCCCACAACAGAAGCAGACACGAGACATAATAAAGGAAATCGCCATCTTGCTGAACTCTCTGGAGAGGGATACGTAGACTAATACATCATCATTATTTTGCTTTATATTCAGGAAGAAAGAGCCAGAGGTATGTGGACACCGACATTTGCATGAGGAAATATGTGTAAATACAGTTCAAGACGTCTGCGGGGGGAAAAAAGGCAACATCGGGTCGGAAGAAATGTTTGTTCAAGAGTGATTATCAGAGCACAGAGTCGTGAAAGTGATAAAAGGTTTTAAAAAGCAAAAGAAGGAATCCTATTTGTAATACTTCAGTCAGAGGAGTTTATCTCAATTAGTGTACCGATACTGCAGGATTAAATACTCTATTACAAGTAAATTTCATTAATTTAGGCTCTTTAAGTAGACGGACTACAGCAGTATGATCAGTCTCTATAATCTCGAGGTCATAAAAGAAATCTAAGGGGGTTAATGAGATGAGATGAGATGATTAACGGGAAAAAAACAAGAAAAAGAAAAGTTCTGCTGCTCAAAACTATTAATGATTTAGATCCTCTCTCTACTCTTCGATTTTTTAATGAAATAATGGATAATTTAATCCCTTTAAGATCCAAACACTTTTTTAATTTAAGCCATCTGAGATGTTAAGAGGAGAAAATTGCCATTAAAAACTTTTACAGCTCTTAACGCTGGACAAGAAACAACATTTGGCTTTTGTCTTTAATGGGAGTCTGTACGGTCAACATTCATTCTCAGGTGAATTGACTCAGTGCAGCTCAGAACAACAGAGCTTTTCTTCATCACATCATGTAAAACGCAACAGTGGAAAGACAGCGAGGTGAGAGAGCCTCCCCAAAGAGTCACACAGGAAGAGGGAGGAGGAAATAAGAAGCCAGATAACGAGCCGTTTCAATAAACACGTCAGTATCAGATGTTCATCACATTCGCTGCACCTGATGTAGGAGAAAGAGCAACAGAGTCCCAGGAGGGTTGGAGGTCGAGGTGAAGCGTTCAGATGTTCACGAGACTCGAGCAAAGGAGACCAAACATTTAAGGGCCATGTGAGATAAAAGTGAAACCAAAAGTGTGAAAATATCAATCTTTTCCTGAAACTAACCAAGTTATTCTGGACCTAAACTCACGGCTCCCGCTGTGCACCAGGCTTTAAAGCAAAGTGGGCCTAGTGGACAAACTGTGTAATTACACATTTGATGACGCTGAGAGGCCAAAGGTTTTAATATGATAGCTTTAAAAAAATGGATACATTTTTTTGAGCTTCACTGCCTCGCTATATGACTGTTTTTACCATCATATTTTAGTTCATGTAGCCTGATAACTTTTGGAAAAAAGAGAAGAGTCGCAGGATTTAATAATTTGATCCCCTTTCAAGTAAGTAGAGACAAAAACAAAAGCTAGCTGTTGATTTCACCCAAAGTTAGCTGTCTCAGGAAGTGTCAGTCTCAGTGTGAGGACCTGCAACATGAGAGCTATGATGAAGATGCAGGTACATTAGTGGATAGTTGAATTTTTTTGGCCTCATGCACCACCATGCAACTTTGATAAAAATGAACGGGTCCTGCTTCCTAAACACGATCCAGTTCTCTTTAACACATTCATTCCTAAACCGAACCAAACTGTGAACGCTGCACAACGTTAACCGCAAGTTAGGAGAGTTTTCTGGCAGGAAGACTTTGCACGTCGCACACAGATGCTAAAGGCATCTGCTTGTCTATCTACACAAAGTTGCATCAATATTTAACAATCTGCGATGAGGGGGTGTTTGATATTTGCTCAGTCAATAGATAACATGACCATTCACAGCAGAGTATTTTTATATTTCTTCAAACATGTCTGGAGAAGATCTTCCAGAGTGAATCTGTAGTTGTAGCATGAGGCCTGTTGACTTTGTTCCACCACAGCCGTTTGAATTCAGTGTAAAGTCAAATTTTATCTTTTTTTAAAAATCGGGATCTTAAAGTCTTAAAACTCACTTGTGGCCGATCTCGTGTGCAATGGTGAAAGCAGAACCGAGGCCGATGTCTTCATTGATGCTGCAACTCCTCTCCGGCTCACACATTCCAGCTACTGAGGCCAGGCCTGAACACACACACACACACACACACACACACACACACATACACGCCAGACAAACATGCAAACACAGGGTCAAGGTTTAGCATTCTTCGGTGTCATGGTTATAAAATTGAGATTCCACACATATGATCTGTTTTTCTCCAGGGGGGTCTGAGTTCATCATCATCACCGGCTAGACGTCTTTTTTTTTTTTTTTTATTCCTTGCAAACTGCAGCGACTGCTGGAAAATGTCTAGACAAGAGTGAGATTTATACATTTCAATTCATGTAACAAGGGATCGCCTCAAATATGAGCCAAGGACGGGAATATAAGAGCCCCCTCACCAACACCGAACAGAATCTACATGTTTTCCTCATTTTCAGAAAAATCGACTTGGTGAACGAGGGAGGATAGGGGGGGGGTGAGGAAGGGAGAGGAGGACGGGGGGGTGAGGAAGGGAAAGGAGAGGTTAAAACCTCTCCACAATCCAGGTGTCGCAGTTCCTTTTTTCCTGAAGCCTGACAGGTCAGATCAGGAGACAGGAGGCAATTCTTCACAGATTACATCTACAGGTGACTGCAGAGTGGATCATATGACAGCAAGAAGCAGGTGTGTGTGTGTGTGTGTGTGTGTGTTGGGGGATGTGCATTAATGTGTGTGAGGTGGAGAGTCTTTTAAATGTTGATTAAAGACATAAATTGACTTTGAAGTTTTCTCACTCTTTCTTTCAGATGCTGAGATGTTGTGAGACTTTCGCTTCCTCTCAGAGGAGGTGAGGAGGTGAATGAGATTTAATTTACATCCACAGCAACATCCCACAATCCACTGAGGTTATGAGTCAAGTTTACATCCAAATTTCTTAAAAAATTATAAGAGAAAATGCAAATGAATGCACATTTCCTTCTACTAGAGTAATGCAGTATCAGGAGTTGAACTCATTGAGATAAATAGTTGGTTTTGGTGCAGCACTTGAACACACAGGGATCAATAAAATGATGTAATTAAAGAAGCATAAGACAAAGCAAATGGAAATGATGTATTTATGTTTGTTTCTTGTATTATTTTGAGTCTCCTGGTTGCTCCACACAGATCACATGTTTTCGTCTCCTCAGTGGATGTTTAAGTCAAAGCTTCTTGTCAGAGGGATGATTGATAAGTTCATGGCCTCAGGTAGAAGGAGTCAATTTTAGTAAACCTGGCACATAATTTTGTCAGCAGTTCTCTTCTACATTTACACATTTAGTCCTGCAGTCATGTCGAGGTCAGTGTGTTGGACTAAAGCAGCATTATCATGGCTGTTCATCACTGTTCATCTCGGGGCAAAAAGGTTCTAGTTTGAAGGAGCCAAATCAGGTGATAAAGGTGGATGTTCAAATCCACATTCCTGAATGCAGCGTGAAGACTGATGTTGTTAATCTTCTCAGTCATTGCTGACTTGCAGTTTTTAATTACTCAAAACAGAAATACCACAGTTATTAACTTTAAACTGTCTGCATAATTAATCGAGAGTTGAACTGCACGTGCAGGTAACAGGAGCTGAGAAAGACACGTTCTTCCACCTCAGGCCACAAACATATCAGTCATTCCTCCTCTGTCATGATTTACTCACTGACACTGTTGCTGCTGCACTTTACTTTTTGTTTTTATCAATACACCAATGTTTCAGCTTCAGTCAGGTGCAAAATTTTATTATGATATTATCAACATCTGCTAAATTTTCTGCATCACTCAGGTGGTTTTTAGTGCATAAATTGAAAATGGAGACACTTTTACACTCAACAGTATTCGATTTCCAACTTGCTTTCACACCATGGAACGGAGAAAATGTGCTACTTTGTAGTTCAAGCAGATTGACCTTTAAAATTAATCTCAAGAAATTCAAATCTTTCACTTGTTTTGCATGCAAAGACACATTTTTTGCAGCTTGCAGTCAAAAGTCAAACATGCTTTGAGATCTTTGCAAAGTGTGATAATCACAGACTTGACACACACCTGCATTTGCACTTGAGTGTGTAACATAATGTATCATGTTTCAATGGTCAGTGCTTCCTCAGATTTTCGTCTATAGTTTGCGTGAACTTGCGGCCTGGCTGCTAAAAGTGGCGAGGCTTTTGTATCCTCTTTGCTAAGAGGCTAAACAAGAATAGACTCGCAAATCAGGAGGCCACTGAAACCATTACTGCAGGGAAAGAGGGAGCCTGAAGGTGAAGAAAGAAGGAGGAGAGGGAGGGAAAGGAAGGAGGGTGGCTACTCTACGATTAGTTTAAGAATGTGCGAGTGTGTGTGAGAGTGAGTGAAGTGTGTATGAGCTAACACACACACACACACACACTGCGTTGCAAGCTGTTGGACTGTGTATTATCTCCAGCCCCGTGATTACTCGTCGACCCTAAAGGCCAGCGATCTGACCCGGGAGCATGATCCCCGAAGAGGAGAGGGAGGAGCAGAGGGGAGGCGAGGGTGTTATGGGGGGGGTGAGGGGGGGTTGGGGGGTTGAGACAACGAGGAAGCCGAGCAGATGCCGGGGCAATTAAAGCGACCGGGGAATGTGACGAATGCGGTCAATCTGTCAAACCACCCCTGAAGTCACAATATTACCTCCAAGATATACTGTGGTGCCTGCAGGGTCTTGACAAAGATAAGATGGAGAGAGGAGGGCTGGGTGGGGTAGGAGGTGCGGGGCTGGAGAGGAGAAAAAGAGGAAAAGGTGGAGTGGTGGAGGGGTCTATGCTGCTGCTTGCTGTCCTCTGTCCTCCCCCCCAAAAGAACCACCACAACCAGCATATCACCCACTCTATCTCCCTCCTGCATACTCTAACACTCCCTATAATTGTCCTTTTCCTCTTCCATTTTCCTTTTAACTCCTCCTCTTCTTCTCCATCTCCTTCTTTACATCCCTCAGCCCCCCCCCCATCTCCCTCCTCAGCTTCACAAAACATACCTTTTCCTTTCTTTCTGAACCTGTGTTGGAAGCGTAAACAGCTTAGACAAACTGAGGTCAGTGGCGGACGCGAGAGAAGGGAGAGCTTTTTATAAACGGGAGGTGACCACAGCTGTCCAGGTTTCAGGCCTCGTGGCCTCGACCAGCAGAAGGGAGTCACTGAGGAGCTATAATAACACAAGTGAAAACATCCTTCTCATTATGTCTCACAGGAGGAGCCGTCTGGGATTCTTCAAAAGGAGACGAAGGCGAAGGTTGCTAAATAAGGTTTGTCTGAGGACACGTCGAAGGAAGAAACGAGAAAAAGAAAACCTCTCCGGAGGGAAAAAGACAAACTCCTTAACCAGAGAATCACGTAGTCAACATCAGCTGAGTTAACAATTTGGCAAAGAAAATCACACGTGAACATATATAAATCTTTCTCTGCTTTAGTGAACTCACCTAAGGTGCCGCAGGGTTTGTTCTTATAGGTGCAGATGTCATACCTGAGGAAAGAAGACAAACAATTAAATTGAATCCACATTCTTCTTTTTCTACAGTATTTTCTTCATATAGCTCTTTGATATAAACTCCATCTTTCACATATGAGGAGGTTTGGTTTCTAGAAAACACCTGGTTCACTCCTTCATCCATAAGCATGAGGTTTCTGCAATAAAAAAGGGAAAGGCCTCATGCTGCGTCTCTACATTTAACCCCCGTAACTCACATACAGGTAATCCAATAGAGCTCAGAGGAAAAAAAGGCCAGAACACTCTGCAGACACACAGCGTGCAGCGTACATTTGAAATGAATGATCCAATCATTCCTCAAGCTTTTAATCTATTAAAACCAAGGGCAAAGCAAATTTAATTTAATTCTCCGTCCCCTCTTCCCTTCATCACTCTCCCCCATAAACTCCTCTTCCTCTCTCCCTCCCTCCCTCCCTCCCGGTGGAGCAGCTCCAAACCAATGAGGTACAATCATGGTTTCGCTGAGGACGTCTGTTTGTTTGGATTTATTTGCCTAATTTCCCTCCGTGTCTTTTTTTACACGTGACAGGCCGCATTCAAAACAAGGAAGCGTGGCCTCAAATTGCTATTTGACGCAAACAGCGACAGAAAGAAACAACGAAGCCAGGTAGGTCATTAAGATGATGAAGATGATGACAGCGATGCATCATTTCAACAAAAAGGGTTTTGTGTGTCCTGCTGGTGCATCTGTGCAGGAGATTTACAAGAATCAGTGATGATGTCAAAGTAAAATATACCAACTCTAACTGCTGGTTGTGAGTCTGGTGGTTTAAAAAGACCATTAAGGTTTAATCCTGATGATAACTTTACTATTCCCAAGTAGTAATCATAGTCACTTCTGCAGTAGAATGAAATATGAGGGTGAAATTAGCCACACATCTCTCTTCGTCTCTCTTAGAAATAATAATCTCCGCAAAACTGACACCTGTACAGCCTGCTGGTAATTAACAAAACTTAATATAGCAGGTTTATTTGTGTTTACGCCTCTAAAAAACTAACAGCATCAGTTCATTCATATGAATAGAATAGAATAGTCTATTTAAAATCTGCATCCATTCAAGCAGCTCTGAGAGACAGTGCTTTGGCTTGTACTTGGGCTAAATGCTAATGTTAGCATGCTAACATAATTTTAGTGACCGTGTGTAGTGCAATCCATTTAGTAATCCACGTAGTAAAAGCACTTTTCCTTATTTCATTTTTCCTAAAAGAAGTCTTATTCACATTATTGTCCAGGTTGTTTTTGTGGACAAGTCACTACAATGTTTGTATGATTTTATATAATGTTATATAATTTACAGAGTAATGAACTGTTACACACTGGTATTGCTAACAAAGGCTAATCTGGCTAAAACATGTCTCATTTCCAACAACCTGTAATATCATCACCTGCTTTGACTTCTCTCTTTTAAAGTAAATTAAACACAGCATGTTATACTTATTATTTTAGCAAATACAGCTTTGACCAAATTTCCCTCCTTATTTTTACTTGATAGCATGCATTAGCACTAGCATTAAAAAAAAAACTTAACAGGTAGCAAGGTTCTTAAAGCAATTTTTCAAGCCTCTTAGCCATCTGTGGCTATATTTTTGGTGTTTTAACGCTGATTTTCTATCTTGAAAAGTATGTTTTTTAAAACCAGCAGCAGGTGGATGGTTTAATGCTACCATCCCACCACCACCAACTAGCAGAAGTAGCAACGTTAGCAACTCGCTAGTGAAGGAACTGGAACATTCAGCAACCTTAAGTTTTCTCAGGAGTTGTTAGAGACCAAAACAGAGCAGTAAAATTTAACTTACATTTGTCATTTACATTTGGTCAAAAACACACCCCCACCAGGATGATAATGTAGCTCTGTGTCAGTTAGCTGTGTAAGCAGGCAAGTGTTTGCTAGCATGTTAGCTATAATGACTTCACAAGGCAATGATATGCCAGATATGTCACTTTGTTTTATAGTTCATCTACAGCTTCAAACAATCAGATATTAATACTGCAGTGAATCCCAACAACTGAAGGACTAAACTGCCTCTGCAATTACTTTCTTAATACATAGGTGGCGCTGTCTTGCATGTTTATACACGATCTAACAATTACAACGCAGCTCCCCCTGGAGGATGAGACTGTAAGTTTGTGAGTTACAAGTTCCAGTAAGTGTTTGGTATCTAAAAATATATAGATTTATTATCTTTCAGAGCAAAAAAGTCTAGATTTTTTAGCCTGAGCTAAGCAGTCTGTTGTGCTGGTGCTCAGTGAGGCTAAAATCAACAATAAAAGCATGAGCCAAAGGAGCTGGAGAATATCAGCTGACAGACAACAAGCAAGAGCACACTAATGATGGAAAGGCTGTTTTGTAAAAAGCTTGGCTCAAGCCCATGTCAATCACAGAACACCATCCTCTCTCTTGACAAAACCAGTGGGGGGGAATATACTCGAGTTGCTAGGTTATGTAGCCAAAACAGTTCTGGCAACAATGAAGCCTATTCCAGGTAATGACAGAGGTTTGCTGTTTTATGGTAACACCCATGACATAAATTGCAGCGTGACAGGTACAGTACGTCTGAAACAGCACATTTTATTTTAAGAACAGAGGCCTTTATTCTCATCAGCTTTAACAGTTACAGGTAAGAACTCGACATTTGGAGGATTGTCTGCTTAAGTCTGCCTACTACACACACTCACTCACACACACTCACACACACTCACACACACACAGAGTCTGAAGCCAAGAACACAGAAAATTACCTGCAACCTATTTGCTCAAAACGAGTAAATTAGCACTACTTACACAGATATTACCAGCCAAAAGAAACAACTCACAACTCTTTGATCATTTCACGGACGTGTGAGTGGAAAATGGTCCTCACTTACCGGGTGATTAGAACGGCGTTGTCGTGATGAGCCATCCCGTTTTCAGGAATGCTGTTGCCATCGCTGTGATGAGACAGGATGGACTTCTGCCACTTACAGAAACTGTCCAGAGATTTGTCAGCGTGGTGGTTGATCTCCAGGTTGGGCTGCCAAAGACAACACACATGCAATACAGTGAAATAAGAAACAAAAATATCACACAAAACACAAAGTTCAAGTAAATTGTCGTATTGTGTTATATCGCATCACATATTTTATGTCATATCATGTTGTTTTGTATCATATCCCTTCGTTTTTGTGTTGTATCGTGGTGTGTGTTGTGGTTTTGCTTTTTTCCTATTCCTGCCATGTTTTATCTTATTGAGTCGTTATAACATAATATAGGCGTCATAACTGTGTTGTATGATCTCATGTTTTGTGTCGTATCATGTCAGATTGCATTGGATGGTGTAATGCCATGTTGTGTTGAGTCACATCATGTTGTCTTTGTGTTGTATGGTATCACATTGTATCATGTTCTGTTGTATTCTGTCGTTTTGTGTCCTTTTGCATCTCATTGTTTCAAATCACACGACATTTTATATCAAGTCCTGTCGTATCAGATCAATTTTTGTCCTAACGCAGTGAAAAATGACACTGAGCTTAATGTCATATTTACTTTGTTAAGGGATCACTTACTTGGATTAAAGGGAGGTAAAAAGACAAGTTATTGGGACAGCAAATTAAGAGAAAACCCAGTTGTAGTACAGGTAATACTGTTTTCTAGCAAGAGGAGCTAAAAGAACAAGGGCTCACATTATTAGAAAAAAGCAGGAGACTTGGAAAGAACCCGAGTGGGAGAAGAAGGAGTTGAGGAAGTTGTAGTGAAGTCTGCAAAACGCATCTACTTCCATGGATGTAACCGGTTCAAGTAGCGCCGAACGTCCAGCTGCTGACGCAGTGCTGATTTCAGCTCGTCTTCTGATTAATAACAACACGATACAGGACAACTCGACTCGTCCAACAGTGCATCCAAAAAGACGGAGAGACTAGTATTTCCTTCCTATTGGATCAAAGTGCAGCTTCACTTGACATGAAAAACGTGTTTTTTGGACCTGACGCTACTTAAGGAGCTGCAACGACCCCTTTGGAGAAAAAAAACAGATGCTGGGAAGACACTCTGTTTCTCCCATCACACATACGTACACATGTACAGTGCATGTAAAAATCTTCAATGGAGGCTCCCTGAGGGAAGATGCCTGAGCACATCTTTCATCTGAAGTGGTGGCCATATGGTGAAGAGTCTCTTTTCTCTCTCCCCCTCCTTCAACCACGGCAATCACATAAAATACTGCAGCCCCACTCACGCCAAGAGTATCAGATATACACTGACTACAGGTGAGGGTATAAAAAGGGCTAACGGTCATAATAACAGTGATTAAAGTGCGTTCTGTAACAAAAACGGTAAAACAGAGCAGAAGTTGGAGAAGAAAGGGAGTTTTTCTTACCTGATCTTCAGTCAGAACAATCAGGCGGGTCACAATAATGTTCACAACATTTCCTAGACTGGCATCACGGTAAAGTTTGGCAACCTGACCTCCAGAAAAGAAGAAAAGACACAAAGTCAGACAAATAATCTTCAAACTGTGAGACCAGGTTGCTGCAGACATCCATGAGCTAAAACCAGCAAAAACAAGGAGGAGAGATTTTTAGCTTTTTTTAGTGATGGACATCAAGGAAAAGACCAAAAAGTAGGATCAAACTTACAATATTCATCACAGACAAGATGTAGTGCTCGATGTCTTTGCGTCCGTGGTAGCCGACCATCATTTTGTCAGCGACCACGAGCGTCTCCACGAAGCGCTCGCTGCTGACGGAGCGCCTCTGTCTGTGGGTGCTGTTCGACGGCTCGCTGTCGTTTCGGGGGACAGCGGGCGAGTGGACAGGGGAAGGTGTGCTGAACTGGCAAGGTGCACTGCTTTTAATGAGGTCTGTGGACGACAAGGTCACACTGAGTCAAACTGCATGAAGGAGTCTCTCCGGCATAAAAACTGTAATGCTTTATCTGTATAGGAGAGAGAACCAGTGTGTGTATAAGCACAAAGGGAATCTGCCCCTTTGAACCTTGCAGCTAAATCCTTTGCTTTATGACCCAGATGCTCTGGGAAAAAAGCTATAAGATGGTACATGTTAGGGCATGCTAGCTTCCTGGCGATGACAGCCTTTGCTGTTTCTTATAAGACCTTGGCCCAAATACCTAAATATCCACCTGGTTCTTTTTCCAGTTCTCCATATCTCAGCAGACACATTATTTGGTGGAGCTGTTCGGATTCAAAAATCTGAACATGATCATTGCTTCTATAAATAGGATTTGTACTTCTATAAAAGTCAGAGCCAAGTACTCTTTATGCACTGAAGGGCCTTTTTTTTAAGAAAGCTGCAGTAGGACTTTTTCTTACAGGTTGAAAGGTGTCCAGGCCAGGAGCAACTATAGCACACAAGAGGCCCGGTCATGTCTACCAGAACCTGGGCCTAGAACCAAACCAGCACTTCCTCTAACCTGCTATGTATAGTTATTCCTTTACGTCAGTTCCACCCACAGAGTCCAACCCAGATGGAGGTTCACCAACCTGAAATGCCACAGCTGAACTCCTGGCTATGCTCTTGTGGTGAGGGAATGGCAGACATTTTATAAATAACATGTTGCTGTGCTTCTTCCAGGTTCCATTCGCTGGAGGTGGTGGAGGAGATGTTCTTTAATGGCTCTATCAAATACTGTTCTTCCTCTGTTGTTATAACACCATGCTTGTAATGGGAGAAAATCAGTGAAAGAAACAGATTAAAAACACAAACTGACATGTTATTAAATGCAAAAATCTTTTCCAAAAATACAAAAAAACCCAACTCACATCCTGTTTATGCCTGACTATTTTTCATGCATTCAATTTGTTAAAGTTTCAGTCATTTGATTTTACACAGAACGATTAAGTTTACTTGTAAGCACAAATTTAGAGGCAATGTGGTTTCATACAAAGGCAGTGAAAAGAGGCCATTAGACCAATTTTTACCCAAGTTAGCAGGAACTCAAGAAATTATTAAAGAGATTTGAGGAAAATAACAAAAAGCAGTGGAGTTTCAGACACACTCACACAAAAAAATGGCAATGTGTTTGTTGCTAGCTAGCTTAAAGCTAACTTCTGTGTAATGGCTACATTAGCAGTTTAAGTTAAATCAACAAAAACGGTCACATCAAGACAAAAAATGTCGCTTTGAATACCTTTAATTTTAGTCTTTCTTCTGTGGTTCTGAGGGACACTTTCTTAAATTTATTTAAAAAAATTACCTGAAATATAACGCTGATGACATCATCAGAGATGACCCTGATGACATTATCAGGGTTATCTCAGCTTTGGCCCAAAAACTTAACACTTTTTACAGAAAGATGGCGTTAAAAACCAGGGATGTGGAGTGTGAAAAACATGTATTCACCAGGTAAAGAGACAGACGCTATTGAGCTGCATTATGGGAAATGTAGAATCAAGCATGCTTGGACAGTTTAGATGCAAAGTCAGGACATTTCAGTCTTTACAGCTTCATTTTTGACTATTTTTTTTCTTTACTGTGCCTCATGCAAGCCTATTAAATTGTGCAATGCTTAATAGGTGGAGTGCCCCTTTAAATAACCAATAAATTCCCTCACATAATCCTCTCCCTGATAGAGTCATGTTTGAGCACATTAAATAAATTAGTTACTAGCCTGCAGTCAAATTTACAAACCCAAACAATCAATTAAATCAAGACTAACATTACAAAACATTGTTATTAATCCTTGAACACCCTCCATGGAGCATAAACAGAGAAAAATCCTTCAAAATGAGTTTGCAGAAAACACTGGCTTAGCTCTGTAAAACCCACAATAAAAGCAATTAACCCCACATCACTCCTGCAAGCAGAAACTTATTCGATTTAGGGTTTTAATAGTGTGTGATGTCAAGTTCTCAAACTGTCCAGACAGCTGATTACATTAAAGTACAGACACAGTTTTGTCCATTTTTGGTGCTGTTAGAAAAAAGGGTAAACACTAATTCAATTTATGATTCTCAGTGTAAGTCTTGCCAACACATTTGGCTACATGTTTCCCCCACATGATTACATTTGCCAATAAGAGGCAGAGCCTTTTTCCCTTCTTTAGAGTTATTCTGAACCAAGGAGGGATAACAGCTATTAAAACGTCTTCCAATTTCTTGATTAGCAGAGAGAAGCTGGACAGTCACACAGTCTGTGGATAAAAGCCTGAGGACTAAAAGCTTAGACAGGATAATTAGATGCCTCGTTAGTGCTGTTCAGTTTTGTTTCTCCTGCAGAGCACTCGCAGTAATATCTACAATTTGGAAACATTATTTTACACAACAGCAAAAAGAAATGAGATCTAAACTACAGAGGCTTTAAAAAAAAAAAAGAAACAGAGGATAAGCGTGATATTTAACGCACCAATGAAAAGAAAAAGCCTCTGACGCTTAACACTAACAGATCACTGAGATAGTTTCTCTCCATGTGCATCGCCTCACTCCAAGCTGCCTGCAGACCGCAGAGCGCCAAGTGGAGGGAAGCCAAGGTTCTGTTAAGCAAACTACAATTGGACTAATCCTCTGAAAGACTGGCTGACATGAGAGCAGCACAAGCTAGGTTCATATTAGTTATCTGGGTTTGTTTGAGGTTAGCGGTGTGAACTCTCTGCAGCTCAAAGGCCAGTCGGAGTGTGAACCGCTCACCTGGAATAAAGCAAAAATGTCACCCTCTTCATACTCACCAGGCCTCTGCAGTTGCTGAGCGCCACTCTGGTCGTGCTGTGCTGATTTTGCAAGAATCCCACATAGTGACAGTTATCTACCACGTTGTGACGCCACTCCAGCCCTTCTTTGCCCCAGTACTCCACCGTGAAGTGTTTTGACACCAGGTGGGGGTTGAGTGTCAGGTTTAAGTGAAAGTGCTTTCCGTAGGCTGACAGTCTGTAGAAGAGGCGGGACTCTGGGGGGTCCGGGTCCAACGCTGGCAGCTGTCCCATGATGGCATCCACCGCCCCGCGTCTCCGTCGGCCCGGCCGGTGGTGCTTCACAGTGTAGCTCAGGAAGTCTCCGTTCTCATCCACCCGCACCGGGACAGTCAGCTGGTAGTGCTGCAGGTAGGACAGGAACTCCTCTTTTACAGGAGAAGAAGGAGAGAGAAAAAAAGAGGAGATCATGAACACACAGCTGGTTTACAAACAGATGTGTTTGGATCCACCTGTCTTAAAATATTTTACCTTGAGAGTTGTGTGAAAGTCTGTTGATGCTTTGGAATTCAGAAGCAGCCATCACCACCAGGCTCAGAGTCCAAGTCAGCGTCTTCCACAAAATTTCCATAATTCAGGGGAAGCTGTGACATGGGGTGGAGGGGTAGAGGGTGCTACAAACGGGTTAAAAGCACACGGTCGCTCCGATGCCACACCATAACAAGTCCATGGTTTGTCTCCTTCGCTGAAAAGTTCTCGTCGTGCTCGGGGGCTCATCCAGGGCTCAGATTTCTCCTGAAGGCGAGCACTTCCACATCTCACTGGCCTCTGAATTCATGTCAGCAGCTCGTAGAAAACACCGTAATCCATCAGACACAGTCACTCTCAGGTGTAACTCCAAACAGGAAGCTCTATATTGGAAACTTGTCTTGACCGATCCATCTGCATTCCTGTGGAGGAGATCAATCAGAGGTTAAATGACTGTTTATCTCCTGGAATTATCAATCAAGAACAAACGACTAGTTAAGTAATCCGTGAAAAAAGAAAAAAAACACTTGCTATTGGGATTTTTTTTTCTGTCATTAAGAAAAATGCAAAACATTCACTCTTTCAAGATTCACAAATGTGAAGATATGTTTTCTTGTTGGTGATTATTTTCATTTTATTTGAATATATTTGAAATTCTGACTGCTGGTTTGATGAGAAATAAGACCTTAAAGCTGCCACTTTGGGCTCTGGTTGGCATTTTCCACTATTTTCTGACGTTTTATGAAACATGATTAATTGAAACATTAATGAAATTAACTGATTTATTCGTTTTTCTCTAATTTCACAAAATATTGAAAAAATTGGCTTCTTAATCTGTCAAACAGTCCAAAACTTACAGATGTCACGTTTAAAATGATGAGAACCAAGAATAAGAAGCAAATTCTGACATTTTTACATCTGGCACCAAAAAAAAGCTTGTTATTTTTGCCTAAAAATGACTGAAAGTAAAAATCAAAGATCAAGAAATGGTTGCTTATTAGTTTTCTGCTCATCAAAAAATCGATTGATTGACAGATCTTTGTTTAAAAATAACCACTGGTTGAAACCCTGATCTGTTTAAAATGAATGAAAAATCCAACAAGAAGTTCAAAATCTTAAACTTTACAGCTTTACAGATCGTTTCACTCAATGCATCGTTTAACTTCGCCACGATTGCAGCCATATTTGACTTATTAATTCAAAATTCACCTACTGGAGCGATAAAACGTGTCTGCACGGTGTCACTGAGGCGTCATGAGCACATTCATATGGATGCATAAATCCTAACGACGCTGACATGATATCATTTTCTGCACATAGTGGTTTTACTCACTGACGCGCTTCACGGCAGCATGTGCAAACTGCACCGCTATAAACAAACGTCAGCGGATCCAGGTGATAGACGGATGAGGTGACCGGACACCGAGAAAACACGGATGACAGCCTCTGCAGATGGAGATTTTGCGTGTGTTTCTTCAGCTCCGGCTCCAGCGCTGCAGACAGACAGCGCTACTTACTTGGCCACCGTGACCCAGACGGTTGGCAGCCGGCCGTGTGTGCATTACACCGGTACCTCGAATACAACCCCCAAGGAGCGTCTGCAAAGTCAAAATAAGCCACCTGACATCGCTTTGACGCGTTTTAGAGCGACTGCAAAAGGCGTGAGGCGTGCTCTGCCCGTTCCGGTGCTTAGTTTGAGCTCTGCAGATGTGGATCCGGTGCGTAAATGTTTCCAAAAGTACACCATTTCCGCGCAAATGCCCCCAAAAACTCTGTGAACTCGCTGTGCGTGAGTGAGTGCGTGAGTGAGTGAGCGGTGAGACTGGCTAAACGCTGGGTTGTAAACACAGTCTGTTCAACCCTGAGAGGATTTAAACGCTCACACGAATCTACTCCGACTAAAACTACCTGGCAGACATCGTCCGCACTCTCTCGGCGGCGTGAACTCATAGTTACCATGCTCATCTTCACGCTCAGCTCCGGTCCAACTGTGCGGGGAGAGCTCGGGACAAAAGACTCGTGCAGCTCTGAAGTTCCGCACACAAACCTCAGCTGCTCTCCTCTTTTCATCTCCTCCTGGACTCTGCCATCCTCTAAAAACTTCAGTGTGAGTCTTTCACTTCAGAGCAGCAGAAACTCAAAGACACTGTCACTTAAATTTACAAACACACAAAAAAGGAAAAAGCATTAAATTCAGCTCCAGCAGCAGCAGAAGAAGAAGTCTGTGTTTTCTGCCTATCTGCCGTCTTTATGATGTAGACTTTGTGTTCTTGCTTGTGGCTCAAAAAAGTGAGTTGAGGGCTTGCAGAAGGATATTCTGCCACCTCAGGAACCGCCACAGCAGCAGACTGCTCCTCAGTGAGAACGCGCGTGCAGACACCAGCAGAAGTTGGAAGTTGGCTCGCGGCTGCTCCTCCTCGCCACAGTGCGGAGACCGGGTATGTCCCAGACCCGGACAGCTTCAAATTGGCAGCTTTTTTCAGGTTGTGGGGTTGTGGGGGGGGATTGGATGGGGTGGAGAGGGGGGAGGGGTGGTGTTGGGGGGGTTGGAGTGGGGGTGGGGGGGTAGCTGACGTCAGTGAAGTGCAGATGTTGCTCTACTCTCCTCCATCAGCTGTGCGCATGTGTATCAGTGCTGCCCTGAAATAA
This sequence comes from Acanthurus leucopareius, assembly GCA_029814765.1. NCBI lineage: Eukaryota > Metazoa > Chordata > Actinopteri > Acanthuriformes > Acanthuridae > Acanthurus > Acanthurus leucopareius. The sequence continues at coordinate 13,873,107 of JAQMCX010000027.1, read as the reverse complement.
CACCATAAAGCTCTTTGAGGCTACCCCTAAAAGAGAGAGAGCGCGTGTTTGTGTGAGTGTGTGTGTGTGTTTGGATGAAGGTGTTCATATTGTAAAAATACTCAATTACAAGTTGTTTACTTATATTTACGGAGCACATTTTAAAAAAAAAACATGTTGACAAAAGTCCTGCATTCATTTAGCAATGACAAGGAAAGTAACTAAGTATAGAGACGCATGTACTCTACTTGAGTATTTTCTGCTCCAATTCTATCTCAGTGGGACACGTTGTACTTTACTAGAATACTTTTTTTTACTGCTGCTATTAGTTACTTGCAGAGTAAAATTGTACACAAAAAAGTCAAATAATGAGTCGGAGAAGAAGTACAACACTTTGGCAAAGATTCTGAGAGCTAAGATCCCGACTTTTTAATTTACAGAAGTGAAGGAATCATTTAAATCTTTTACTTGAATAAAAGAAGCAAAAATGTAAAATAAAGTAAAAGAACGTGAGATTCAGATTCATCTGAAAACCTTTTTAGGGTTTTGACACTTAGATTAAGAACCGCTGTTTTAACAGGCTGTAAAGTACTTAGTATGTCCGCAAAGGATTACTTTTGCTTTGAGTGTTTTTTAATTCCTTTCAACTGATATAACTTTAATTACAGGGCTTTTATTTGTATCTGTATTTGTAATACTGCTGTCTTGATGCTTTTACCTGAGTAAAATATCAAGATACTTGTATACTGAAAAAAAATACGCTTAAAATATCAAAAATAAAAGTATTAGACATCATGCAGAACGGCTCCTGTCGATGTTACACGCTTATCACTGAATTATTGATATCGTTGATGCATTAAAATCTACAATTAGCTGCTTTTGGGTTGTTCATCTTTAATAATTTATCTTTTTTTTAATCATTTTTTCACATAAAATCTTATTTTGAAAAGTATCCAAAGCCATCAGAGAGATTAAAAGGAAGTAAAAAGTGCAGTACTTCCTTCTGAATTGTTGTCAGGTAAAAGGATGAAGTCGTATAAGATGGAAGTATTTAAGTAAAATAGAAGTACAAGTACCTTAAAACGGTTCCTGAGTAAACGTACTTTGGCATGTAGTTATTTTCTTTTTGCGTTCTGCAGTATAAATACTTTCATTGTAGGTGCAGACCTGCAGCAGATGATCACCCAGCAACCACAAACATCAACAAGGAACAATATCAGAAAAAAAAGAGAACATATTCTGACATCTGTTTGGCACCGACTTTGAATTTAACTAATGAAAACTGCTGTTAGTCTCGGTCGTATTTAACCCTGTAGCATCCTGGAATAAATCAAAAACATGCAGCTCCAGGCCTCTTAGCATACTTTTTATTTTATTGCCGGTAAGTAATGAGGTTTAAAAGTTTGATGTCTGAGTGTTTGGATCAGCTCAGAGAAAGTTTTTCAGGGGTCTGACTGTGGGTTAATGGCAGCCTCGTGTATTTCGCTGTAATTTAGCCTGAACGTCTATCTTTAGTCCGTAGGAAATTGAAAATCATGCCTACTTCTGAGTTTCAGGCCAAGCTGCTCATTATGTAGGAGCCCATATCATTACAGTCAGGTTGTCATTACATGCTCTCCTACACGGGCCAAAGAGGTGCCGGCTAGTTTGTGGGAGGCAGTGCCACCGTGTGTCCAAAAGAAGTATAGCAAGGAGAGGGAAAAATAATCATCTCCCAATTTAACTGAACTTTAGAGGAGTTTTTTTCAGCAAAGATGATTCATGTCTGATTACCAGTAAGACTGAATGATGTGTCTGATAACTACAGGGTGTGGTCAGTGTTTAATCTTCAAGTTTATGACACGGCACACAGTAAAAAAGATTAAATGTTGGCTGGAAAAACCGTTATGCAAGTAAAAGATCTGCAATCAAAACTCTACGAAGGTTTAATGAGAGTATGAAACTAAAAATGTACTTTAAGGACAAGTCACTCTGTCAGATTTATTACAGCAATAAAAAAGTTGTTGGTTTAGGTGACACTTCTGGTTATTTTACAAGTTACTGTTGAGCGATTTATCATATTCAACAGCTCAAAAATGAAAGTTAAAAGCTCATATTTAAAATCATATATAAAAGTTTTTAAATTTGTAAAGAAACTACAGCTGTCAAATAAAAATAGTTAAGTAAAAAGTACAGTAGTAAAAAGTATCAGAGTATTTGAATTCTTGAGTGCTTACTTGGTTACTGTCCATTGCTGTATTTATTGGTTTGACTGAACTTTAAATCATTAACATAAATCAGTGAATGAAAACACGTGACTGCAGATTTCTGCTTAACAAGCTACATTATACAGTCAAACGTGTCTTTTTAATAACATTTCAATCTCAAAGCTTAGGATGTCTGAGTGATGAAACAGTCAAAATATTAAAAAGATCCACTAAAGATGTTCTGACTTCAAAAGTGTTCAATAACATCTGTTGCCTAATCCTCATGTAGATAACCTCTGACACACAATAATGCAGTAAAAACATAATTCAATACCAACCGGACTATAAATATAATATTGAATGCACAAACAATTCAAGACACAATATTTAAATAAATTAAGTCGCTATTGATATAAATAGAGTTAATAAGTTCAGGAAGTTGGATTTAAATCATTATAAAAGAAAACTTTTATCGCTAATTTAACTAATCCACAGTTTACTTTGGTACATGGGAAGAGGAATCTATGTAATAGTTTTATTGCGGTATAACAGACTGATGGGTGTGTTCGAGGAGGGCAGTGCTGGGAATACATGCACTATAAATGTGATAAAGCTCATTTATAGCCAGATAAACAGCATAGTTCACCTGCTCTATTTCTTGACTCACTGGTTTGGGCAGGAAAACTCCTCCGTCAGTCTCACCAACCGTCAGCTCTCCATCCATCTGGTAAGATTTTCGTCCATATCGTTAGATTTTCAGCAGAGGAGCGATTAATAGTCATCACTGCCAGGATACAGAAAATAAAAAAATGTGTCGGGCTCAGGAAAAAATGCCAGTGACAAACTTTCTTCATCCCACAGAGAACTCGGCTCAACATGGCTTTCGTCAACCAACCAGGACGCTTCCAGCAAACACAACAATCCGACTTCCAGACCGGAGTCATGGACTGCTGCAGTGATATGAGCGTTTGTAAGCATCATGTTAAAAACTTTTCCTCTTTATGGGACCACTTTTCTATCACTGAGTAAACTGATGAGCCCTGACTACATGTAACATGATGTACTGGACTTTTATATTAAGTATTTATTATATGTATTGTTCAATATGTAATGAAAACAGTCGGCTTAAGAGCTGACCGACAAAGTGTAAAATTAGCCCAGACATTGAAGGCAAAATCTGTTTTAAGGATGTATCTGGATTAAATTTGAGCGCATTATTTCCTGTGAAGATTAAAACAGATAGTAATTTTAGGAGCTTTTTGTAAAAAAGCTTTGTTGATATTATGATTGTTTTTATATTTAAATACATACAGACTTCTTTTATCGTTGCTTCCCTTTTCACCCTGAGGCTCGGTCATTGTTTTATCAGCTCTGCATGAAGTTTAAAACAACCAGAGCTAAAGACATAAAACTAAAGTTTAGTCAGAAAAGGCTCTCTGATGAAGGGATTGAAAGAAGATCACCGAGTCAGCTGACGTGATTTCCTCTCTGGTTCAGGCCTCTGTGGTGCCTGTTGCCTGACATGCCTCGGCTGCTCCATCGCCGGCGACATGGACGAGTGCTGCATGTGCGGTCTGGGCGTGCCCATCCGAGCCGTCTACAGGACCAAATACAACATCCCAGTAAGGTTTCAGTGAAGATGTGGAGCTGTAGGACTAATGTAGATGAAACAGTGTCATCATGTGTCACAAACTGCACACACTGGGAAGTGTTGTTGCATTTAGTTGATGTAATCTCATGCAGTTTAGTTTAGTTTGCGGTCTCAGTGGTGTTCAACTTGATGCACTTTTTAAGAGTCAGTACTTGTGCTCCCAGGGGTCGATGTTAGATGACTACATGATGGCTGTGTGCTGCCTTCCTTGTGTCACCTGCCAGCTGAAGAGGGATATTAATCGCAGGAAGGAGCAAGGCATTTTCTGAAAGGGTAATAACAGCTCAAAAACAAGCCCTTGTTTACATATACCTCCCATAATCCTCATGATGGCTTGTTTGCTTTTATGTAGCCCTTAAATAAAATGATTGTAACTCGCGTGCCTTTTATTTTGTCCTCTAGATGCTGTGAAGTCCTAAATCTCCTGGACTGATGTGGTGATTGAGGCATTTGAAGATATAAACATTTCTCCTTGTTTCAGATTGTGAAACACTGCTATTAAGACACAAACACAACATGTATGGCTTCAAAATAATTTTAAACTATTTTTTTACTTTGGTAAGACCAGTTTGAGTGTCAGTAACATTTATGCTGAACTGAACAGACCTTGGGCTTATTTAAGTATCTTAAATGGATAATAAGCAACCCTGTCAGCTAGATACTTAACACTTGTCATATTTTAGAGTTATGAATAAATTTGAAATAGCACAATAAAGGTGTCTCTTGTTGTTTTTCCCCTTTTTCATGATGTTTGAAATGTCTGTTGTACACTGTGAGAGTGGTTATTACAATACAGGGTGCACTGAAACAATATTGTGTCAAATTAAATAACCGATAGTAGTGCCGATCAAGTAATTTGATTGGACGAGATGCATTCCATTTGCGCTTCTATAAAGTACAACATCACTGGGACCATAAACTGATGCGCTTAACTAGTGTTCAAATCATCGTTAATTACGCTTCTGGTATATAATTTAACTCTGCACCGAAAAAAATACGTTTTTCCAGACATTTGATTTAAACCATAAGCGGTTTTTAGGAGAGGACGAGTAGCAGAAGAGGCCAATAAATTTCTGCGCAAACATCCTGGTGAGTTCATGTTATTAGTCGACCTTGACAAATTGATGAGGATCAAATGTGAAGCGATCACGTTTAAACAAACAACGTGGGCACTGAACTTTGGACGTTTGTTCTATTAATGGAAATATACAGATAACGTTAAGTTAAAAGTACATGAGTGAAAGTAGCAGGCCCTCTGCCCCTGTAATGTGTAAAGCAGAGCTGCACTGTGGACATTGTTTGTGTTGCTTAGCTACAGTCGAGTGGCGGGCCAGTGTGTTGGCGGAGTAAAATATGTTTCGGTAAATAAGTTAAACAAGTCAATCTGATATCGTTTATCTTAATTATTAATACGTTGCGTTTGTAGAATTAGCCAATATGTGTCCACAACCAGACACCACAAGCTACTATTCTCCATAATCGGACACTTCGGCCGAGACAGACTTCCGTTGGGCGATCGTCGGTTAAACGTCAGTTGATACGTTTATAGTAACGTTATATGTCCACAGCCGGATACTAGCATGCTAACATTCTATGAAAATTTAGCTTTTAATACTAATAAAAATGGTAATGAAATGTTTACAGACAAAACACTACTGTAAAAGTAAAGTCTAACTTCTCACCTTTTCAGCAATATAACGTTTTAATTATTTACTTTAGCCCTGTGTTCATCAGAGTTGATTAAAAGGTGCTAAATTTGACATGTAGATTACTAAACATGTATAAAATACATCAACTGACGTTTAACCGGAAATCGCCCAGCGGTAATGGCGGGAAAATACCGGAAAGTCCGTCACAGCCGAAGTGTCCGATTATGGACAATAGTAGCTTGCAGTGTCCGGTTGTGGACATATATTTCAAATTTCATGTGTTCACATGAACATTTAAATGTCTAATTACAACATTAAAGTGATTGTGATAAGAGCAAGAAATAAGAACACTCAAATCGAGTTGGGGCAAGGAACATCTTAACAGAAGTTTCTCTGATTTTTTTTCACTTTCCTACTAAAAAAACCCTGTACTCTTATGACTGCAAAGTATTTTATTTTGAAGGAAGTAAGTTTTGTCAGGTTATGGAGCATAGGAGCACAAGACCAAAACAGCAGCAATAGCGCCTTTTAATCAACTCTGATTAACACAGGGCTAAAGTGAATAATAAAAAAATTATATTGCTGGAAAGGTGAGAAGTTAGACTTTACTTTTACAGTAGTGTTTTGTCTGTAAACATTTTTATTAGTATAAAAAGGGAAATTTTCATAGAATATTAGCATGCTAGTATCGGGTTGTGGACACATACTATACTATATTAAAGCAACATCGCTCTTGAGGTCTTGATGTTTTACTGAATATCAGCACGGCTGTAATACTTCAACGCTTGGCCATTATCACCGCATCACAGCCATGCTTTTATTCAGTACATCTCTCCCTCTGGTGTGATACTGCTTTAACATTCCCTCTCCCCCAATAATTATTGACATTTATTAATGTTATTTCTCTGAATGTACTGCTTTTGCCATAATAAGCCCAAATTTTAATTTGTCACCAAAGTAAAATACCAAATAACTGCAAAAAGTAATTCCCATCAACCTAAGTTTTGCACACTCCTAACAATGCTAGCAGGCTAACATGCTTAACTTGGATAGTTTACATGGTAAACGTTGTACCTACTAAACACAAGTCACCCCGATACGATTTAAATGCTCATATGAATCTGCTACAACAAAACTACCTGAAACACATCATTCATACTTCTCACAATTGGAATTGTAATTGATATTGTAGTTTAGTACAAGGATAAGGTAGTACGAGATAAAAGTATTCAAGTAAAATACAATGTAAATGTCAACTTTTTTTTTACATAGCACATTTAAAAACAACCAAGGCTCACAAAAGTGCTTTATGGAGTAAAAAAGGAACAGCAAGAAAACAGCAACACACCAAAAATCATAAAATTATTGGGGATAATAATATTCTGATCCTTAAAGGAAAGCCAAAGAGAAGAGATGGGTCTTAAACAATGATTAAAATCATCCAGGGGTAGTGGTAGACTGTATTGGAAGTGGTAAGCTGTTCCACAGTTTAGGGGCAGCTACTGCAAAGGCTCGGTCAGCCCTGGTTTCAAGCCTAGTTTTGGGCACATCCAGGATAACCTGATTTGCTGACCCCAGTGCTCTAACTGGAGTGTAAACCTGGAGAAGTTTAGCTAGGTAAGGCAGTGTCAATCCATAAAGTGCTTTAAAGGCCAATAACAAAACTTGAAAAACAACACTGCAACAGACAGGAAGCCAGTGGAGAGAGAGCAACGCAGGTGTTATGTGGTCACTCTTTTTCTTTAAAGTCAGGAGATAAGTAGCAGCATTTCTAACTAGCTGCAGGCATTGAAAGGTTGGATGGTCTGCGCCCATGTAAAAAGAATCACAAAAGTCAAGTAGAGACACATGAATGCATAGATCACCCTCTCTAAGTTACGGGGAGGAAGACTGGCCCTTAACTTAACAACAGAAGAAATCTGCTTTTCAAATTTGAAAGAACTGTCAAAAAGAACACCAAGGCTCTCACCAGAAGAGTAAATATTGCAGGGTAGAGTGCTCAGAGTGCCCCTATCTAACAGATCAGGGGTCCAAACACTATGACCTCAGTCTCATTATCATTTAGATCAAGTAAGTTCAAGCTCATTCATGATTTAATGTCTTTTAGATAATCAAGCAAGGGCTGCAGTGCACCCCTACTTTTCAGTTTCACTGGCATGTAGATTTGAACATCAAAAACAGTGTAACGAGACATCATGCTTCTTAAAAACTGACCCCAAGCACAGCACATGTAAATAAAAGAGGATGGCCCCAAAACAGAACCTTGCAGGACACCACAGGTAAGCGAGGCTACCTCAGAGGAATAATCACCCAGCTGGACGGAGATACTCCCATATGTCAGGTAAGACTGGAACAACCTGAGTAACTTTAATTCTCCAAACATGACAAGAGGATCCTGTGATCAAAAGTGACGAAGGCAACCATTAGGTCTGAGACCACCAGCACAGAGTCCCCAGAATTAACAGTTAAAGTCACATTATTAAAGGGGATTTTTGAGGAGATACTATCTGAGGGACTGTTTGTGGGTCGCAGATGGTGAAATACCTCAGATAGAGAGGAGATCGATATGGATTCAAAGTGGTCCAGAACAGCTGGACACAATCCAGGAACCAAGGGTTCTGGGTCAGTGGATGTGGTCAATGAGGATCTAAGGACAGAGATTTTTTCAATGAAGGATTTAAGGAAATTTTCACAGAGGTAGACAAAGGTGTGAAAAGAAGTTGTATCACAGGGATTCATAAGAGAGTTAAAAAGTGGAAAGGAAAAAAAAAACCTGAGGCCTGTGACAACTCATAGAGACCAAGTTAGACCTTAACTAGTTTTAGCAGATTTTACAGCTCTTTGATAATCAGAAGGACGGTACTGAAAGATTTTATGACACTTGGAGCTTGACCATTTTCCACAGTTTACAAAGGGCTTTAGTGCGTCTCCTCCTCAGAGGAGCAACAAAGTCCAAAGTGTTTGTGCAGGTTGAGGTAAACAGGGTAGTAAGTACATCAGCACAAAGAACATCACGTCCATTCATATTATAAAGCACAGAATCTTTACAAACAGCAAAGATATAGTTTGCTAGTTGATTACATGGCGGCAGCGTTCAGGAGGACAAGACCTTATCACAGAACAATGGACTTTAGTAGTGAACAAAACAGGCAAATGGTCTGAAAAACCAGTATCCCAGATTTCATTAACATAAATGCATAAACCGTGGGACAGCAAAGGGTCTGATGTGTGCCCCTTTTCATGTGTGGGACCAGACACTGACTGGGTAAAAGTACTCTTTTGTACACAGGAAGAAGAATGTAAAGTAATAGAGGTTTTACTGCGCAGTGTGGGCATGTGTACAAAGAGGGCTGTGAACAATAAAAGTGATAAAAACTCGTTAAAAGCTACATAAACCACAAAAGTCACCTGCTTTTTAAAAGACAAATTCTGCCTCTGGACTCAGTCATTTAGGCAGGACAACTCCTTCGTCAGTCTCACCAACCCTCAGCTCTCCATCCACCCGGTAAGATTTTCGTTCTAACAACTGCTTGGCTCTGAATCCCAGATGGACAACTTGTGTCCATATCGTTAGATTTTCAGCAGAGGAGTGTTTAATAGTTATCTCTGCCAGGGGAAATACAGAAGCACAGACTGTAAAATGCGTCAATCTCAGGAACAAACGCCAGTGACAAACTTTCTCTCACCCACAGAGAACTCGGCTCATCATGGCTTTCGTCAACCAACCAGGACGCTTCCAGCAACCAGAACTATCCAACTTTCAGAGTGGAGTCTTTGACTGCTGCAGTGATATGAGCGTTTGTAAGCATCATGTTTACAAAATTTTGCTTTTTTAACAGTCATATGTAGTTAGAAGGCTCTTTTTTTTTTTATTCCGAGATTTGGTCATAAAGCTAATTGCTCTTAGCCTTTAGCCAATTCATTTTCTAATACAGTTTAAAACAATAAAACAGATAAATAGATTTGAAACTCGAGTTTAATCAGAAAGACTCTCCAGTGAAATGATTTACGGAAGATCACTGAGTCAGCCTGATATTTTGGGCAGATTGTCGTAAATGATACCTTTAAAACAAAAAAAACGTATTTTTCTTCACGAGTGACTCAAATACTGAGTACAGGCTTTCTGTTTTTATTTTAAATTTCATTAAACCTCTTATAAGCCTTATGACCTTCGTAAAGCTTCGGTGACTCCCAGTAGGGTTTAGGTCACCCAGGTATGGAATCAGCGGATTTAAACAAACACACAGTTATGTCTACATCTGCATGCGAAATGTAGATTTTATATTTTTCTAAATACAAGTTGTTTCTCTCTGATTCAGGCCTCTGTGGTTTCTTTTGCCTGCAATGCCTCGGCTGCTCCATCGCCAGCGACATGGGCGAGTGCTGCATGTGCGGTCTGGGCATGCCCATCCGAGCCGTCTACAGGACCAAATACAACATCCCAGTAAGGTTTCAGTGAAGATGTGGAGCTGTAGGACTAATGTAGATGAAACAGTGTCATCATGTGTCACAAACTGCACACACTGGGAAGTGTTGTTGCATTTAGTTGATGTAATCTCATGCAGTTTAGTTTAGTTTGCGGTCTCAGTGGTGTTCAACTTGATGCACTTTTTAAGAGTCAGTACTTGTGCTCCCAGGGGTCGATGTTAGATGACTACATGATGGCTGTGTGCTGCCTTCCTTGTGTCACCTGCCAGCTGAAGAGGGATATTAATCGCAGGAAGGAGCTAGGCATTTTCTGAAAGGGTAAGCATCTTATTACAGCTCCAAAACATACTCTCATTTAAAAGTACCTCATATATTTTGTTTGTAGCTGTGAGATAAAGCTTTTGAAAATCACATCTATTTCATGTCTTCTAGATGCTGTAAAGTCCTGGACTAATGTGCTCATTGATGAATTAGAGGATACAATCACTTTTCCTTGGGTTCAGATTGTGAAACACTGTTAATGAGACATAAACACAGAATAACAAGCATTAAAAGATTTTTAAACTTTCTTTTTTTACTTTGGTAAGGCTAGTTTGTATTTTAATAACATTTATATCAAACCAAACAGGCCCTTGGATTGAAAAGTTATCTTAAAAGGACAAAGAAGAACTTCTGATCTGGATACTTAATGCTTGTAATGTTTTACAGGTATTTATTAAAAATCTTTAAATTTGAATCAGCATAATAGAGGAGTCTCTTGTTTTTTTTTTTCCTTTTTCATTCTGTTTGATCTGTCTGTTCACTTTTAGAAGTGTTATTTTACAACACAACTAAAATACATTAACATAGTTAACATTGTGCCGAGTAAACAGCACGCTAGAATTAAAACAGCAAACATGAGACTCATTAATAATTCAGCACCTATTAAACTGAGATGGGAGATGGCTTGTTGGCAGTTTTTTCACAAGCAGAAAATTTTGGGTTGAAAAATGAAGAATGAAGCCAGAACCAAGAGCTCAAAATTGCAGTTCCTTGAATGGCCACTTGGGGAGAGTTCAAATGAGCCCAGGTGTGTCAAAAAACCTTTACAGCAGGAATAAGCATGTTTACAGCCGGGTCTCTAAAGATTAACTCCTAGATCATGAAAACTGTATGAGGTGAATGTTATATAGGTCACTTTACAGCCTGTGACTGTAACTGACTGTAACTGACTGTAACTGACTGTGAGGCGTCACCTGAGTTTAACTTCCTTACTGCCTTTGTGCCTTTTGGAAAAGTTTCCATCAGAGTCATGATGTTAAGTCATGACAATGAAGGCACAGAGACACATTTTTATCTCAAAAAGAAAGAAAAAAAGAAAACGGTTAAAGTGCGATCCTTAACTCAACAGCAGACATTTGTGAGATTATTAAATGTTTCGTTAAGGGCATAAAGGTGGTTCATATAATCAAAAGGGCAGAAGAATAACTCGTGTTTTTCTCTGAGTTCACGTTTTTTTTGATGATGTGTTGCTTCCTTTTCTGGACGTGTGAAATCTGAGAGAGTGTCCGTCACACTGGTTCCGAAAACGAGCGTGAGTTAGCAAAGCTGAGCAAAATGTCGTTTTGGTGCATTAACTCCAGTGAGAAGTTAATGCAGAAGTTAATTCATAATCCCTTCCTCCTGTGAGATGGTAGTCAAATACAGAGAGATACTGAGCGCAAAAACAAACAAACAAAAGAAAGTGGTTCCTCTTTTGATGCCATGCTGCTGTGTGTTACCACATGGAGTATTTTTATAAGACAGTTTATGTGTGTTATTACAGTCACAGTTAGAGGTGGTGTCGTGCTGGACTACAGGAGGTGTTTCTTATTTTTTGTCCTCCTTATGTAAATCCATGAAGTGGTGAGAACAGTGGAAAAATATCTGAACATAATACAGTCCAGTAAAACATTATCAATGCTAAAAAATTAAATGTAACACTGACAAATATGTCGTCGTCTTAACGTGGAGATTATTAGACTGCACAGGTGTACCTCATACAGTGGCCACTCAGTGTGTGTTTGCATTCCCTGTTTCTAAGACAAACATCACTCACATCCAGTTGTGTTCACTTTCTCTTTGACAAGCCTTTGCATGCACACTGTTAAATCTATTGATATATTACTGCCACCTACTGGTGGTCAGTGGTATAACAGGAAACTTTGCACCGACACTCAGTCAAGATTCTTCATCTGTGACTGAATTCAAACCCACACAAATCTACTGAGTGTTCCCGTTAGAAAAATGACAAATAAATAATTTTTAAATCAGCTCGTTTTCAAACTAAATACAGTTAAATAAAGTCAGTTAAAGGAAACTACTCTCACACGATGAAATGCACAGGACACACAGGAGCTCCACTGCAGGAAAATTATAATAAAATTTAGTATTTTTCTATGAAACAAACAAACTTTTAACAATATAAAATCTCTTGATGTTAAAAGTTGTAGTTTGACCTTTAAAGGACTTTGATAATTCTTTTACTGCCACAATAGTATCGATGGTAGTTAAAGTGTAGTATTGATAAGTGACACACCCTTACAAAACACACCAAATGTGTCCAGAGCTTCCGGAAGAACCTTTGACTCCAATTAAGAAGATCTGACACATCTGCATCCAAACTTCAAGGCCATGTTGAAGATGGAAACTCGTTCACTGTCAGCGTTTGGGAAGGTTCAAGTAAAAATTTAGAATATTTGTAAAAATTTTGGACAAAAAGCCTGATTTTTAATGCAGAGATTCAGACTTTTTATATATGACAAAGAACAAATAAAACTAATGAGATTAAAAATGACTGTTGAATTTAAAAGCCCTTGAAAATTTGTTTTCTTAATCAGTTTTCTCATTTTGTGACACAAAGACACAAATATTTTCTTCCTCGGTGGGAAAAGTTCTGTTTTTTCACATAAGAGAGGTAAAGCTGCAATTAACATTTAATCCTTTTGTCAATAAAATGTTTAAATAGCAAAAGATGCTGTAACGTCCCAAATCCTAAAGTAGTGTTTTGAAACTTTGCTTTACAAGCATATTCAACCAAACCTGAAATATTCAGTTTTCAATCAGAAATTCCGAAAAAAAAAAAAAGCTTTAACAAGTAAATCTTTGCATTTTTGAATTTGCCATTTATCAAATAAGTTCCCTTTAACTTTGTGATTATGAACTAAAATATTTCAAGTTCTAAATTAAAGATATTTCTTTTTACTTACTTGCTCCTGTGGTCATGAATTTTGAAAGTTCAAAAGATTTTTTTTTTGGTTAGTTTTCAGCACTAATGTTAGATATTCATGATTAAATACACAACAATTCACCCGATGATAATAAAACAAAATATACAAACGCAAAGCCGTCAGTCTGACTGCCAGCTGAGGAAAGGAATTAACAAAAATCACAAGTGCTGAAATCTTTCACGTGAAAAAAACAAAACATTTGTGCTCATGAATGTCTCTCTGACTTATAATAAGATTAAGAAAACAGGCTTTAAAGGGTTTTTAGATCCCCTGTGAGCTGCGTTCGCTTGTTTTGCCTGAACATGTAAAAAGTCAAGCTGTTGTTCTGAACTTGCACACTAGGGGGCGCACCCACAGTCTCTCCTGGAGGGATTTGATGGTGTAGCGCTCAGTTGTGCACATGAAAAGTGACATAAATAATTGTGTGATGAGTCTGAACTCTGGCTTTCACTCTTACCTGCCCACAGCTGCTCTGAGTTCAGTTTTTCAGTATTTCACATCCTTCAGGAAACAGCCCGTAGACAGCGTCTGGAAGAGGGAGGTTGTTTAAAGTTGGAAGGGGATTGGTCGAACGTTTCTCCATCACATTCATTACTCTCGCTGGAACCAGTCAGAAGAAGAATAAAAACATTTCTTCCATCAAGAAAAGCCTTCAGTGTCTTCTTTTAATGAGGAAATGTTGATAAAACTGAAGCTTCTGCAGCATCCAGGCAAACATCTTCATCAGCCGCCACTGTTTCACGAGCCTGCAGCTGCTTCTCGCTTTCATCACAACTAAACCACGCCCACAACCGCCGACTCCTTCTCCTCAAAGGACGCTGACTGGTCCGGACATATTCTGACCGAACAGAAACCACCTGCAAGATCTCAGCAGTTCAGCTGCCTTGAAAGGTTACAGCAAACACAGAACCAGAGCTTGGAACAAACAAGTAAATAAAATGCAGTCACTGAAATAAGTGACGTTAATTACTTCTCAGTCAGAAACAAACGATAGAAACATGATTTAAAGAGTCAGATGGGCCTCAGTTCTGTTGACATTAATGGTGTTTTTAATGTACAGTAAGCATGTGACTAATGAAACAGAAAACAGCACCAGAAGAATTGTGTACTTCCGCCAATCTAGCCATGTTTCAACTATTCTGAGCAGTGCTCTGTGTGTGTGTGTGTATCTGTGTGTGTTTTGTGTGTGTGTGTGTGTGTGTATAATGCATTAAATGAGTGCATTCATCTTACCTTTAGGATAAAACCTAAGCTTGCCTGAACAACTTAGCCTAGCCTGGGTTAATAATTAATAAGTTTGCAGCACTATAAGCCACACAATATTAGCACTCACAATAATTACAATTACTTGTCAAAATAAATATCAAAAGATACATGTTCTGTTTGTCTAATGTAAGCACAGATGATTACTTAAAAATTACAGGCATTTCTCTTTTAGAAAACCTCAAAAAAGGGAAAGAATGAAAGAAAGTAGAAGAAAATGGAAGAACAAAAGATCTGAAAGAGTCTTAAAGGGAAAATAAAGTTAAGAAACGGTTGGATTCCTCTTTAGCACCGCCTTTGCTCGGAGTCATTTCTGTGAGTGAAACAGTTCAGAAGGTCCGTCGGAGGCAGTTTGCTCGGTCCGTCTGTCCTTCAGGTGAGAGTCTGAACGGGGCAAACGCCTGTTTTGTGTTTATTATTCCAGCTGGCCTTCACTTTCTCAAAGGCTGGGGAATCTACTTCCAGGCCATTGTTCTGCCTTCTGCTGCGGGAAGAAACCTGTTTCCCTGCAGGAGAGAAACCCCAGGGGTCCGAGACAGAGTTCAGAGTAATCCATGTCTCTCGGCCCCCACAGCTGGGGCTGGTCGGAGGGCGGGGGAGCGCCGCGGTGTTCGGCCTAGCAGTTGATGGAGGCGCAGTCTGCTTTGGCTTTCCCCGCGGAGCTGATTATGCTCATGAGGCAGTGTCCGAACTCCTCCAGGATCAACCTCTCCGCTTCGGCCTGAGGCTGATGAGTCTGTTCGGCCTTTTTGGCCTGTTCCAGCATGCACTCGCACGTCGCCTCCAGCACTTCCTTTGTGACAAACGTATACGGCAACCTGAAAACGAGAAACAAACAACAAGACAAACAAGACCTGAGTAAGACAATTTCAGAGGGGTTAAGGGCCATTTTGTCTTTTTATTCAGACAGTGCTGATCTGCAATTTTTAATTACTCAAAACAGAAATTTAACAATATTTTGTAACTTCAAACTTTCTGCATAATCACTCAAAGAGCTGAACTGCACATATTTGCAATAACCACCTACTAAAGACCACAAACGCATCAGTCACCTGTCACACCTGTGCTGTTTGCATCATTGCTTGAGCTTGTTTGTCAAACTCTTTGCTTTTATTCTGCTGAACCAAAACTGATGTTGTTGCTAGTTTTGTGTTATTGATTGATTGTTATTGATTTGAGTTGCTTTTCTTTTGTTTCTGGACCTTGTTTTCATGATTTGTGTGCTTGAGTTTTGACCTGCAGTGTGTTGCTGACTGGATTCATTGCAGTAAAAACTCAAACTCATCACTTTGAATAAGAAGCAGTAGATATAAAAAAATGCTAATCATAAAAGAACAACGGAATAGGAAACGGAGAGAAAAGTGTTACCTCCCGCCTCCACTGGAAATAACAGGCGTCGTCCGTGTGAGCAGGTCTGAGATCTGCGACGACAGCTTGGTCTTGGCTGCAGTTTGCTGCTGGACTCTCACTTCTGCTGCATCAGCCAGGTGCATCAGCGTCTTCCTCTCTGGACTCTCCTCAAAGTTTTTGCAGCCGATGCACTTACAAATGGACGAGCACATGATCTTCGCCTTTGACGTGAAACAAAGGAAACACATGAACACAAACGGTCCATTTAGTTCCTACGAAGTAAAAGTGACAAAGTTTTATTGGAACAGCTCGTGCAAACACGGCGGGGAGGGAAAACCCACCTCGTAGCACTCGCAGTAGTTCTTCAGGCAGCCGGATCGTTTGCAGTTGCAGCCTTTGCTGTGCCGGCGGTCCGACTCGCCCTCTTTGCCTTTGCCAATTTTAGGTTTGAAGGCTTCTGGGTTCCGGTCGAGACACGTCTGAGAAAAACACAATTTCACCTTCATTCATCCGCCTGGCAGGAAGAAACACGGTCCAACAACACAGGTCACAAACCTCGTCCTTACCTTTATAGCTTTGAGGCGTTCGGTTTCATGTTCCAGGTTGTTGAAGCAGTTATTGCAGTTACAGTTATTGCAGAACTCTCCGTTTGCAAAGCAGTCACAGTATCTGGGGAAGGAAAACAGAGAACTGCTCAATAAAAGAGCCCAAATAAAGACTCATTTAGCACAATCCAGAGTGGACCGGCTTGTTTTGTGTTACAGCAGTTACACAAACACTAAGCAGCCATTCTGTACACTTATTTCAAACAAATAAGACTTGAAGAGTGAAGGCCGAACAGGTCTGAGGCACAGTCACACTCACAGTTTGAGACACTGGGACTTGGTGCAGTTGCAGGGTTTTCTCGGTCTTGAGGTCGTTTCTGCTGTTGATGAGCTGTGAGCCAAAAAACAACAATGTTAGATGAAATGAAATGAAAGCAAATTCAACAACAAATCAATTCAAGCTCATTCTGTTCAGTTTATTTTAAAATAACAGAATTTTTTATTCTATTTTATTTTAGTTTAATCCAGTGCACCTCTGTCAAGAAACGAGGTGCACTGGATTTACAGCAAACAACCAAACAAGAGCATCCCTGAATGCAGCACAGTAACGTTTTATCTCGATAAGCTTGTTTTTTATTATTGACTGAGGCAAAAGTCTTAACTGGAAATGAAATTTGTTTAATCCCTGACTCAGGAGACACGTCACTTTATGTGCATTTTAACTCCTGAGCCACTGAACTGTCACAGCAGTGTGGGATTTCTTACAGACAGGCACATTTTAAAACAACTAATCGTTCAGAGCTTTCATGATCAGTTTAAAAAACACAACTAATACAATAATTTAAACCAAGATCATATGAAGATTAATAGTTAAAAGAATAAAAAACATTGTCACAATCCAGATTAATTAACAATAATCTAGCGTAGTTTGCTTCTTTTAAATATAAACTTGATTTTAAACCAAAAATACTGCAACTTTTTCAAGGAGAAATCTTTCTATTTTCTATTTCAGCTTAAATTTTCATTAATTAAAAACACACAAATATTTACAATGCAGTGTTTGCTCTTCTGGTAAACACTAATTAGAAATAGGATGAAAATTTGATTTGGTCTCACAGGCATTAAATAATTACAGTCTTCATGTCCTTTCTTACCCATTCAGTGGCGATTTGGCCTGAGTCTGGATCCCAGCGGACGCAGGGAAACCGGAGCTGCTGGCGAGGGTCACAAAAGGTGACTGCTGGAGCTACGAGGAAGAAAACACGAAAAAGAGACTGAAAACCAGGAATATCAAAGTGCAGTGAACACAAAAATATATTATTAGTAGCAATAGAACAGAAATATCTGCATTTGTGCACAATGCAGCCGAATAATCTCTGCTGGTGTGTGAAGTGAGTTTTATTAATTGTAAAATCAAAAAGATCTGGTACGTATAAATGCATTCAAAGTTATATTTTACTGAACTTTTGATAAAACAAATAAAAAAAGTCACTAACCTGTGTGACGTACTGTGCTGGCACGACTGCGTAGCCCACGTTCCCGCCGCCCGGAGCTGGTGCCAGAACGGTGCCTGGAGGCAGGTTGGTGAAGTTGGGCTGGATCTGCGGCAGCGGGGTTGCCGGCATGATGAGGCGTTGCTGGGTCTGTGCGGTGGTTACTACGGCTGCTGACGTCAGGGGCTTTGGCGCCACCTGCAGGGACATATCGTCCATGAACGCAGCTCAGGGGGACATTCAGCAGAGAGCTCAGTTTGAACAGAAGTTACCTGTTTGATGGTCTGTGCTGGGACGATGGGGACGGACATCCTGACTGCTCCGGTGCTGACCACCACGGGTTTGGCTGTGGGACATGAAGCATCGTTAGCTTACTTCGCTGAATAACCCAGCAGGCTTCCTGGTGTGTTTGTGTTTGTCCGTCTGTTCTGAGTGTGTGTGTGAGTGTGTGTGTCAGTCACCTGTCTGTATGGAGCTGGTGCTGGGACCGCTGGCCTGCCCCGTGCTGCTGGCTGTGGTTGCTGTGACGAGGCGGACGTACTGGAACCGGTTACCTGACACCTGAATCTGCTGCACGTTCGGCTGGGTCGCCAGTGGGATGATGGTCTTAAACTGGGAGCCAGCGACTCCTCCCACAGCTACAGACTGCACTGGTTTGATATTCTGAAAATGTTCACACACAACAGAGGGATACATCAAGTTTGCATGATAATGTCACACAAAGCAGCAACATATGAGTGTTGCTGGAGTCAGAAGATGCACAAGTGACGTCTAAGTGACGGAGAATCTGTTGTTTTTTGACTTAAAGCTTTAAATGTGCTGCTTTCATGTGCAGGATGTATTGTTTTAGTGCAGTGGCTGTGGTTTAGCTCACTGCACTATTTTCATTTGACAAAGAAATATCTCCACACTTAAAGAACAAATCATCTTTGTTGGGTCCAGAGTCTGCTCTGCTCTGTGCTTCCCCCTCACCTGCGTCGTGGTCTGGCAGGTGGCCACCTTGACTGGAGACGCAGACGTGGACTGTTGCATTGTGAGGATCTGCTGGCCGAGTGCTACATTAACCGGCAACGCCACCGACTTCTGAGAGGCGTTGGAGGTCGGAGAGGCCACAGAAACCACAGTCACCTGGTAGAGATGAACAAAGGGGTGGAGCACAATCAGTCCTGATCAAACACTTGATCAATACAATCCCATAATATTAAAGTTCTGCCCAAACATGTTGACTAACAAGCAGCATAAATTTGGCTCAGAAGTTCTGATTTAAGTTCAAAACTTCTCTCACTGTGAATGAATCTCTTCTGATGTGTCAAACAGAGGTGTTTGTGTATTTTTTCATTATAAATCACTTTATCACATGCAGGTGTGCAGGTGTGTCAGTTTCAGGGCTCTGCTGTCGTCCTTTCTGACTGATTTAACTCACAGCCACAATCAGGAGAAACATCATTAAGGTTATTAATGGCACCTGTGTTGTTCCAGCTTCTACAAGACCAAATGTTGTGATCAAAACGACCATACTGAGCTAAAAATAAGCAAGAAACACCACACAGACATGACAAAATAAAGAAAATGCCTCCTTTTTTTACCTTGCTGGGAGTCTTAAGGGGTGAAATAGCAATCTTTTTGCCGGGAATACTTTGGATGCTCGTATTGTGGGGCTCAGAGAGTGTGATGGTCCTCTGAGGCAGCACTGGGGAGTTCTGGGTCAGGACCCGACCTGTAAACACATGACACAAGTTTGGAGAAAATGTGGCTTATTTACAGCAGAAACAGGAAGAAAAATGCATTAATGAAAAATAAACTTACCTGCAATAACTGGAGATACTGATGACTGAGGACTCAGACCTTTGCTGTTGACAGTTTTTGTGATGATGAACTTTATTGGCGCAGCTGAAGATGTTGGTGTTTTCTTAGCAATCTGTGGACATATTTAATCAGATTGATGTGCATTCTGCTCACACGTTCACAATTTAACAACAGCAGAAAGATTTAATCCAAACACAGTTCTGATCTGCAAGTGACAGAGTTAAATCTGGAGTTGTCAGCAGTAACTTCTGGCTTGTTTTTTTGTTTTTCCTTCATCCTGTTGATTTAAAATGTGTAAACCTCACTTATTTATACACTAACATCCCTGTAAAGCTTGTGCAGATTTCAGTGAAATGACTATAATGACATTTAATGTAAATCTGTCAAATGTAGCCAAAACTACATCCCACAAATAATACGACAGATGGTGTCACCATCAGCGTGTCGGATCTGTGCATCTCTAGTTTCTGTGCCTGACAAGAGTTTTTATTTATAACAGTGTTTTAGTGTTTTTTAAGCAAACTAACAGTCTTCTGAACAACTCGTAGACTAACACATTATGTCACAACATCAAAATTAAAAGACATAAACAAAAACACAGCCAAACCTTCAAAACACAAGGCTGAAACTTTATCAAACCAACTAATCTGTCTTTTAGTACAAACAGTAGATAAAAAACAGGCGTGAAACACTCGACGGTTACATACATGTGTGTCCTCCCCCGGTGGAGGTAAATTGTCTCCTCACAGGGAAAAACTAACAGCTGGTTTGGACTTTCTCATCTAAAAGGAGAGCGAACTCATCCCTGTTTCATGTCGACTTAAAACCTCAAAACCCACGTTAATGTTTAAATGTCAGACTGGCCATTGAACACTCATCAATGGATGGAAATAAAACCTGGAATCTGATTTGTCAAAGCTCGTCATGGTTGTATTACAGTGATTAACAGTCAGCAAATAGTTTGTGCAGTCTTATTGGTCAAAACTAAACATACTGGATTTTGTGGGCTGATGACAATATTAGAGAGTAAAATGTTCTGATATACAACAAACACCAATATCTCTCTGTTCTACCTGTGATAGACAAATATCAGCTGATTTATAAGCAAAACAATGCATCAAACAGGCTCAAACCATCTGCAAAAGTAACAAACATCAACGCTGCCTCAAATATTTAACTATTAAATGATACCAGTTTGTTTATATACTGCAATATAATACACACACTCTCACACACAAAAATCTGCGTTACCTGTACGGTCTTCAGCTGCTGGGCCTGTAACGTTGTCACCTGGTTGCCAGCGCTCCCCACCACCGGCTTAAGCTCTGACCTCCCACCGATAGTCACCACTTTAAACTGTGGAGCTTGAGGTTTGGCGTCTCCTGAAGCTTGTGAGACTCCAGGTTTGCTGCCTGTGTGGGGCAACTGCAGCACTATAGGCTGCCCCGACTTTCCTATTGCAGTGACCAAAAGTTTTTGCCCGTCCTGCTTGATAACCTGGGGTTGCGTACCTGCAGACTTCGCTGCTTCTATGGCTTGAGATGAGGCCACCTTGTTGAGAATGATCTGGTGGTTGGCGGCGGAGATGGTGAATGGAGCCGTGAGCTTCTGTAGCCCACTTGTGGAGACACTAGTCCCACTTACACTATCTGTGGTTTTGGTGGTGGCTGTGGAAGTGGCCGTTGATGGTTTGAGGGTAAGAATGGGTGAAGACGTGCTGGAAATTGAGATAGGAAGCTGGCTTCTGGAGCTGATGCTGAATGTGGAGTCTGTGGCGGCGGACGTGGACAGAGTCTGAGAGGGTTCTGCTGAAGCTGCATCTGCACAGAGGTTCAAGTTCTCTGGAGCCATGGGTGTATCCGTTTCCATGGGGACCGATGTGTCCTCACTGGGCTCTGACTGGACGGCGGCGCCATCGGGTTGAGAACGAGGGATGTCCTCTATCGCCTCGGTATCCATGATCTCATCAGGAAGGAGGCTGTTGAGCTCTGGTGACACCACATCCATGCTTGAAAAGTCTCAGCTCTCTGACAATCCTGAGAGGAACAGTGCAATCACTTTTCACTTAAAGATGTCAAGACATATTTGCTTTTTATTTGTAATTAATTAAATATCATTTTTAAAACAAGATTTAAGAGAATTAATTCACTGCACTAAAAGCATCCTGGTGCACTCAGTATAACTCAGGGAAACTTTACTTTACCTATGGGCCTAGTTGTCACATTTAATTGCAATAATCAGTATGTACAATTAAAAATTTATATATAATTCGTTCCTAATGCACTGCTCTACACAGCAGATCAACATGCATAATGGAAAAGTAATGCAATGTGCATGCAAAAGGTTCTGCAAGAAAAGTAAACAAAGCAAAGCAGCTGAAGCTAACGAGTTAGCCACAGTATTAAATGCCCAGCTTGATAACTTTATACCTGCTAATGAATTAACAGTAATCACGTGAGAATAGATATCAGAGGGGGGGGTGCGTGGGTTGCGTTTAAGCTCCACGACTTTTGACACAGCCTGACAGCTGATGCTGGGTTAGCTAGGCCGCACCGATCATTTAAGGCGTATCTTTGTCCTGCTGCACTCCACTCAACATTAATCCACTAAACCGCACATATGAACCATACCGTCCCCAAACCGCACCAACATGGCTAACTGCTCCGACTGTTTTCCCGTCCCGAGACGAACCGTGCCGAGCTGTGCGGCGTTAACGTGAGAAACAACCCCAGAAAGTAGCCCCCGGTTAAGGCAAAGAGTGAGAAAAAGCGACAAGCTGTTTGCTGGCTGCGTTACTATTTCAGGCCGGGGTTGGATTTCGAAAGATCCGCCATTTTTACCTCGTCATCAACTCTGTTAGCTTCCCGGCTAACGCTGAGCTACTTGAGAATGAGGGAATGCGTTTAAAACAATTTGCATCAAGCTGAGACACTTAAACGACACAATTAGTCATAAAAACACAACAACTACACGAGAACTGAAGATAATATTACCCCGTAATTGTGTGCTAGTCGCAAGTCATAAACTCTTTTAAGCAGACTCAACGTAAACAATGCTAGCTTTCAATTACATCTCCAGTCACTAAAAAACATCCATTTGTAACAGAACATTTCAGACAAACAATACAATTACACTATTTTCTCCTCATATATTTACCTGACGGCATGTGTAGCCTGTGCTTTAAGGCTTTGGGTCAAGTTAGCGTGGCCTAACCGGTTATAAATGTCATATTTTAGTTCAACATCAGGTTAATTCCTATTTTTTAACCCAGCCAAGTTGCACGTACAACATTTGTTTGCAGCCCAGAAAAAACGTCAGTTACAACACGAGTTTTTAACGTTACAGTTAACTAGTAAAGAAACAGCTAACAGGCAACTGCTAAACTGTTCTTTTACACTTCTGGGCAGCAGAAACACGATTAACAGTCACAACCGAATCCGTGTCAACATGTCACCAAAACAGTCAGTGTTCGGCTAAGTTAGCTTACACTTTTAATTTACCAACGCAGTAACTTAGCAGACGCCTCCAGTCCACACTTGCGCCATGTTATTAAATTGTCTTCAAGTAACGTTACGCACCAAACTTTATGTCAGCACACGGGATAGTGTTATTGATCAGTTATAGGGGATACCCTCGTTCCTAAGCTCATCACTGGTGTCCACCCTTAACCACCGCTATCATCATCATCATCCTCATCATCATCATCAGGCTCATCAAACCAGCCCAGCGGGCAGGACAACTGTACTAGCAAACTTGCTGAGGCTGCTAACCCAAGCTAGCTAGCACAACATTATATCTCAATGCTGAATACTTCCTTAAATGTGCAGCTTACTACTTGCTGCGCTGTGGCGAATTCTCGAGTGGGCCTACACATGGTGATGCTTACCCGGGATATTCACGGCAGGCGACGTTTCCAGATAAAACGGGGAAAGCAAAAGGCGATTGTTCAAAATACCGCGCCGAGCGCCATTCCTCCCTGACATTTCACAAGTTGGCCACGCCCTCCGCGCCCTACGTACCTGCTACGTAACTCTTAAAGGTGCAGCACGCCCTCGCCAAAATAATACTTACGATAATAATGACAAAAAATATATATACTATTTTATATCCAATAGAGAAATTTACAAAGCTCTACAAAAGTACAATCAGAATCAGAAATACTTTATTGATCCCTGAGGATAAATTGCATTTTGTTACAGATGCCCCCATTCAAGAGTCAAAAAGAAGTAGGAAGTATAAAATATATCAATAAAATTAAAACATAAGTACTAATATAAAATAAAATATGTCCAAACACTAAAATATAAATGTAAATGTACATTTGTTCTGTATCTACAATGCTATAAATAAAACAACAGTTTACCAATATTTGAATATAGAATATTGCACATGGATGTAGTGATTGCACTGGATTATTGCACATCAAGTAGTTATTGCGCATTATTAAGAGTCCAGAGTAAACCAGTCGACTCAGAGTGACTGACACTTAGACTGAGGAGCTGTTACAGTCTGATGGCCACAGGCAGGAATGATTTCCTGTGACGCTATGTGGTGCATTTTGGTGTGATCAATATGTAGGGTATTTCAGATCCTCGGTGATCAATACACATTTATTGATATCAAAAATTATTAGAATAAATGAATAGCCAACGGGCTTTAGATACAGACCTACTACCAAAGAAAAGAAAAAATGTTGCAAATTGCACTTAAACAAAGAGAAAGACAAATCATGTTTAATGATAAAAAAATTCTGAAAAAAATAGATTTGTACTTTAAAAAAAGTGAAGTAAAGTCAAATTATACATAATGACAAAAAACAATTACAAAAATATTACAAAAAATAGGTCCAGTATTGCTTAACAAAACAAATATATAATCTGAGCATAATATTTACCTTTTTTTTTACATCCAACAACTAGTAAAGTAGGCTTGCCAGTTAAATATTTTATAAATTTGATAAAAAAGAAAAAAAAAATATATTCATGGTTAAAATGACAGCAGCAGTTATCTTTCAAAGCAGCTGAGGATACACTTATTTGACAGAATTAATTTTTTAGACAAGTTCTTTCAGGCAAACAGATCATCCAGTGTCGCTGTCTAAAAACAAATGTTTTTGTAATTTTTTTGGCTATACTATTAAGCAAAAGTGCCTGTAGGTAAGCAGCCTCCTTTTCGAACAACAATAGTTAGCTTTTTTTTTGTTTTCCCTGCAATATTAATTTGAT
Source organism: Acanthurus leucopareius (assembly GCA_029814765.1). Lineage (NCBI taxonomy): Eukaryota > Metazoa > Chordata > Actinopteri > Acanthuriformes > Acanthuridae > Acanthurus > Acanthurus leucopareius. The sequence continues at coordinate 13,848,284 of JAQMCX010000027.1, read as the reverse complement.
TTACTTCTAATAAGAAAGCCACTGCCTGCAAGCTACTCGTTGCTGTGCGCGCTCCCGCGTGCGCATGCACAGATAGGCGGGCAGGCAGAAGTCGGAAAAGCACCGGAAGTACAATGCGGTCACGCGATCCACTTTTAAAATTTGATGCGCGTTTACATCAATTGTACGGTAACGCGTATAGGAAGGTACAAACTTCATGTTGCATTCAAATACTCTTGTAAAGTGTGAGGTTTCTAATAAAATAGCCACAAATATCGTGGAAATTTTGATTTATTGTCGTTTTCTTGTCGTACTTATTTTACATTTATTTTCATTTTCCATTCCTTTTCTTCATGACAACGTTTATGAGGTAAAAGCTTAAGACACACTCAGTATGCATACTATGCTGTAAAGGCAAAATACATTTAACAAAGTTCAAATTCATTTTTTATTTAAAATAAAACAATATGACAAATATTTAAGTAGTTTGCGATCATTGGATGTAAATGAAAACGGCTGTAACCTGCACTCAGGTAAGGCTTTATAAACTAATAGTAAACCAGCATGTGCTGCCTGCATCAGATCACTGAGGATCAACTAACACATGAAGACGAGCAACAACAGCAAAACTTCCTGCCAGAGTGCAAAACACATCAGAACAAAGTTCAAGGTAATTGATCTAAATGAAAGTGTAACGGACCTTCATGCAAAACATTGCATGGTCTGACTTGGTGGTCAGAAGTTGTCAGTGATCGTCTCAAATATCTGCTGCTCTGAATCCAAACGACTTGTTTCTTTTTCAAATGTGCTTGTGTGTTTCTTCTTTAGGCCTCATGACTCTTCTATCATGGCCACTTACTGAAGACTATAAAGGCAAAATGTTTTTGAATTATGATCAACTTCAACAGTTTGTTGTCTGTTTACTCATGTGATGTGTGTGAAAGGTCACCTGCTGGTAATGTTTTGAGATTAACATTCTCACACCTCTGAACACCATTAGACTTTGTTGTTCTCGAATACAACTTCTGATGCACCTGAACACATCATCAGTGATGTGACCCCCATGGTTCCCCTCTCCGGATCCAGAGCCATCTTGAGGCTTTCTCGGCTGCTTCGGTGGTGTTCTCCACGGCTCTGCTCCTTGATGTTCCTGTAATACCCAGTGCACTGAGGGCTTTGTGGAATGAGTGCCCCACAAATCCCCTGCAGCCGACTTCGATGGGCATGCATCTCCCCTTCCAGCCCTGTGCTTAGGCAGTCCATGACCAGATGTTCATACTTGGTCTTCTTCCTTTCATGAGCTTCTGCCAAGCGGTCCTCCCAAGGCACTGTCAGCTCCATTATGACGATGTTCTTGGTGCTCTGTGAGACCAGGAGGATATCTGGCCTCAGAGTGGTGCTAACGATTGCTGGGGGAATCCCAGCCGCTTCTCCAGGTCTGCAGAGAGCTGCCAGTCCTGAGCAGTTACCAGGATCCCTGCTGTGGCCTTCTTCCGCTGCTCTCCCGCCTTCACAAAAGTGATTGCGTGGGTGGTGTTGCACCCTCGGCTACAGTTGCTGATTCCTATGCTGATGGCATCTGCAGTTGGTTTCAGCACCTGGTTGTTGCACCAGGTGTAACGGCCCCGGCCGAGTGCTTCTGGGCAGGAGCTCACAATGTGTCCCAGAGTTCCTCTTGCTGAACACAGTTGGCAGTCCAGGTTTCCACTTTTCCTCAGGTGAAGAGGTTCGCTGGGCCAGGAAGGTCGTCATACACTGCCCGAATCAGGAAGGTGATGCGGTGTGGCTAACTTCGCCAGAGCTCCGCCCAAGTGACTTTACGGTCAATGATCTGCCTGGTCCAGAATATTTTGTTTGATGGACAAAAACTCATCTAAAAAAATGAACAGTTTTTATCCCAAAGCCATCACCATACTCAACTCTGATCTGAAGACACATCACTGAAAGCTGCACCACACAACAAATACCTCATGCAATACTGCACTTTATCACCTTGTACCCGCACTCTTGCACTTTATGAATGAGATGCTAGAATGGATGTTTTCTATTTATTGTTTGTGTATTTTAGTGTCTTTTAATGACTTTTATTTATTATGCTGCCTTGTTTTTATGATCCAGTATGTGAGTGCACTGAATTTCGTTGCACTTTGTACAATGACAATAAATTTCTAATCCTAATCCTAACCCAGTGTGTCATTTGTCCCCCAGCAGTCTGGGCCTATAGCAACATAACTAAGAGCTGGTCCAGGACAGGCCTGAGCCATTGGGTTTCATTACTTGTTATGGAGGCTCGAAGTGTACAGGCTGGCTTCTCTGTAGCGTAATCGCAAAGTGTGCGTCTGTTAGAACGCTGCCTCTATCCGCTGTTCCCCCAAGACTTAAAGGATGACACTGGAGAGAGTTGATCCCTTTACTGCACTTTAATTCAGTATGAATAACATACACTGGCAGTTGGGTGTGTATGTGTGTGTGTGTGGTTCTGAAACAAACAACAATAACAATATCAGCCATCAACAACACGAATATACAGCAGCTCACTATATACAGTAGTCCAAATAACCATCAGTGTCAATATTATGTAAAATAAACTTGCCATAAATAATAATTATCATTAGCATACTAATGACCATCCATATACATAAGAAAGGATAACTATGCATGCTGTGCATAAGTAAAATGTGCAATATATATCACATATCCCTGAGTGACAACGAAAGTAGACGGTCAGGGGCACAAACATAAACATAAACGACCGTTTATATCA
>JAQMCX010000027.1:13810127-13820869 GCA_029814765.1 Acanthurus leucopareius | reverse complement strand
GAGCACCTGGTCCTGAAGACCACCTTCGAGGGGCTCATCCAGAAGTGTTTGGCTGTAGCTTCAGACCCTGTGAGTCCATTCAGAGGAGAGAAACTGAATTTTTGTTTCCATCAAAGTCACCTTACAGACTCTTTATCTGACTCCATCTGATCTTTCCGCAGCAAACTAAGAGGAAGCTCGATGAAGCCAACAAACGTCTGGAGGCGCTTTACGACAAACTGAGAGAGCAGACGGTGAGCGTCCTGCAGGGCTCTGTTTCATTCACTGTGTGAGAATTATAATAAAAGAAGAAGATGACGTAAATGCATCTTCGACAGTGATTATAAAAGAGGAAATTTTGTTAAATTCTGCTATAAACTTTAAGAAGAAAAAGGAAAAACATGACTGGAAGATGCAGATAATAAAGTGTTTGTTCTGCAGACAAGTTCATGTTAAATACAAATACAGTAATATTTAAAACAAGCTTGCAAAGAGTTCAGACTTCCAGAAATGCGTCTACGATCCTGATGATAAAGAGTTCAGGTGATAAATCAAACATCTCAACCCTCCTCCAACATCCGACTGATGTGGCAGAAATGAGTCACTCTGAATCTGTTTAAAGGAACTTGACAAATCCTTCTTTGAATATTTTTATGAGCAAATTTTGCAGGAAAAAAAGGGTTTTTGGAAAAGAATATTAAAATGTTTTTGCATGAGGCCAAATGTCTGAAGACTTGAGATGGTTTAGAGAGGATGCTTCTGATTTTTCACCTCCTCTCCTCTGATGTTCTTCCTCTGATGTTCTTCTTCTCTCCAGCTCTCTCCCGCCATCGTCGGAGGACTTCATAACATAGCTCGGAGCATCGAGTCCAGATCTTACACCGAAGGCCTCAACATCCACACCCACATAGTCAGCAGCAGCAACTTCAGCGAGACGTCGGCGTTCATGCCCGTTCTCAAAGTGGTGCTGACACAAGCCAATAAACTCGGAGTCTGATCGAGCACAAACATCCCAAAACTCCAAACCCCTGCGAGTCTCTGACTGGTGGACGGGGAAGCGTGACCGGTCAGCGGTCGAGCTTTTTTTTTTTTTTTTTTTTTGTTAACAGGGAGCTGCATTTGACTCGCAGTGCAAATGAAGAAGAATTCTGAGATGTATGAAAATCCTGAAAATTCTTCTACGTGCCATTCATGTTTTTCTGACGCAACGCAAACACAAGCCATGCTACCAGTCGCACTCAGTGGTGAAAGTAAAACTCTGAGCCCCGTGCAAACAAATGAAGGGCTAGAATGACGTGAGAATTTAACAAATATGCAACGATTGTGATGAAAATCTCCAAAATGGTGATGAAAACATGAGGAAGGCACAGTTTCAGAGACGGAAACGATAGGAAAGAAGCTAATTTATCGAGTGTTATTAATCAAAACAAAACTAGGAAAAGCAACAGGAGATTCAGGAGTTTTAAGGGCATTTCTATCTGTTTGTATCAAGATGATCAAAATAAATGTAGTCAACTTAAAGAATAAAGCCAGTCTTGATGAATTAGGTTTTAATAGCAGCATGCTTTTAGCTCCCAACTGCGCGATCATGCAAACAACAATCATGTAAGAAATATTAGCTTGTTCATCTTTATAGTCTTTTAATATTTGTGCACTACAACAATGCTTGGACACGTTAATATCATCGAGAAATATATAGAATTTTGTCTTAAAAGTACAAAATCAGGCTTTGTTTTCACATTTAGTGCATTACTGTCTGCATGCATTTTGCAGTGGACCTGCAGTTAAAGGACAGATAAACACAGTGTGACAAAGTTTAAAGATAATTTAACAGCAGGAGACAGAATGTGGATCCATTTAAAAATACCTTATCAGATAAGCAGCAGGACTGAAAACCAATATGTCCTCATTTCAAGCATTTAGAGCAACATTAATGCTTGAACTGCCAGTTTTTTTATGTACCTGATATGAATTTTGTTTATTCTTATCCCTTTTTTTTGCTTTTGCTAGCTTACTTTCACCACTGGTGTCACTACATGCAACACATTGGACCAAGATATTTTGTCAGTGTGTGGGATATGTCAATGCCAAGCAATGCAGTCCCATTTGTTGAGGACCTTTTAATGTGTTTTTATTTCATTTCATTTGTTTTTATCCTTCGTTTCAGTGTAATCATGAGGCTCAGCAGAGTGCAATGGACTTTTAAAAAGACAAAAAGAAAAGTATGCATGCTCAATCAAACGCTAACTGTCTTCTTTAATGGCATTTGAGGTTAATTATCTGTTAATTAATCGGACCTCAGAGGAAAACTGGAAGGAGACTTGTACTTGATTTTTGTTCCGGTTATGATGAGAGCTGTAGTTCAAGCGGTCAACCTCAGTTTCTGTTGTTAATACAAGAAAACAAGTCTTTGTTTTAGATTGACTACATGCAATATTTTCAATAAATAGTATTTATTTACAATATGAAGTTGTTTTCCTTTTAATTTCAGTTGTCGTCTTTAAAATTCACGTAAAAAGGCCATAAGGTGATAAAGTTATGAAGCCTAAAAGGCCAACGCCTCGTCTGAGAAAGGCTATCATTATTTTTTATAGCATCGAGGACAGAGGCTGCAAACTTAATCTTGATGTGCTTTGGCAGTGACAATAAAGAAATTAACTTTTACTCTAGTGTGTCATTTATAGTTGCTCTTTATACTGGATGTGACCTATTAAAATCAGACTTCACATGGTAAAAATGACAATTAGAATCTTTTGAATGAGGAAAAAAGGAAACTTGTTTTAATAAGTATCAAAAAAGCAGCATTAAAGTAAAGTTTATGTGGCGTAACTGTTTGAGACACTGCTTCAGATTAAACATCTGTGTGTATCATAGCCAGATTAACCTGTTTGGAGCCCAGGAGCCATTTGCTTAATAACTTGATGACTGTTGCCTCCAAGTTCCTCACAAAGCAAATTACAGACATTCAAATGAACCTGCTCTTCTACACCGAGGTACTGGTTTGCTGTGCGTCAGTTACTAAGTGTTTTTTTGATAACACACAATTTATTTCATGATATAAACTGATGTAATAAAAATCCAGATGCTGACAAAAGAGCCCCTCAACCTGCTGGCACCACAGGATTATATAATTTTTTTAAAAACTAATTTTACTTGTGTTTTAAATAATTCCTTGCTTTATTATACACTGTAGTGTTTCTGCTTTAAATGTCATTTAATTTTTAATATTTTAGACTTTTATTTTTTAATTTCCTGCTTTATTTTGAAAGAAACGTCCAAAGCGGAAGTCGTTGACCGATACCTGCCTCAAGACGCCACAACGGCGACCTTTCGCGGCACATGAAAGAGCTGATACGGATTACCGTGAGCGATCGACATTTATTAACGGCCATAAACGGAAAGAAAGCAGGTGAGAAGTTAATGAACAGTATTTACAGCTTCCATCATAAACCGTTTAACGGTGGTTTAGGTGATGAAAGGTTTATTTTGGAACCCACTCGCATTCTGGGAAGACCCGCCCCTACGCCGCCTCTGATTGGCTCGTATCCGTCGATCCGTTGGGAATAGAACGATATGGTTGGCTAGATAAAATGTCGACGTCAGAGCCAAGCAGGCAGAGTGGGGCAGAGTGAAAGCGGAAATCGGGGTCGCGGGGAAAAACTGTCCCAGTTAAAATAAACAGGTGTGTCTTACAGGCACAAGCTAACGAGAACAACCTATTTTTTTAATGTTTACATACACATTCAGCAGTTATTAAATATATTTAAAAAATACGGAAGTACTGTCAAATAAAGTGCTGCATGAAACTCGTATCTCTTTTTTTTTAATGTTTTCTATTTCAAATTATCTCCCCGATTACATATTAAATATTTAAATTGTGAAAACACACGGTGAACTAACACTTTTCTCGGTGACAGAGGAGACAAGATGTTGAACTGGAGTCTGTGGGCTCTTCTGCCTCCCATTTACTCCGCCTTCACTGCCGCTGGACTGTGGGTGGTGTAAGTCCTGTTCATTAAACTACCTTTAACCTTCAGTTTGACCATTAAAAAAAACTCTGTATTTATAAAACACACTCCTTATGCTTTCTTTCAGGGTTTCCTACAAGATGTGAACTGTACAGATCATCAGTATGAACCATAATTTTTGTGGCAGGAAGCTTTACAATAATGTGTCCTTTATCCTGTAAAATATGACCAAAATAGGCACAAAAAAGATGAAAAATCACTTCAAAAACATGCAAAACTACAAAAATAATACAGGAAGCTACAATCAGATATTGGATGTATTCTGAAACACAAAACAGCAACCAAAAAGAGAAACTAAAAGATACTAAAAAGACTAAAAAAGACCAGAAACTGCACCTCATATCATCCTGTAGGATTAATTGGGTGCTTTTTAAAAAATCGGGCTTATTTTTTTACAATCCTTGAATAAAAACCTCATCTTACTCCTCTACCAGATAATATAGCAGTATATTATAATCTGTTTTTATTTAATATCCTGCTCCTTTCTTTGTTTTGATGCATTTTGATAGATATTTTGTTGCTGTCCAACATGAGAGGATAGTTCCACTGGGATCTATCAGGTGAGAATTAATATAATGTACAGCAAGAAAATACTTTTTTTTAATATCTTTGGATTGAGCTTTTTTTGTTTTGTTTAGTTTTTTTAGGAGAGAAAATGGATCCTATTATCCTCCCTACATCAGGTACATACTCATCACTTATTTCTCTTAAAAAATGAAAGCATCGTCATTGTTTTTATTTGCTTTATTTCATCACAGCAAATACAAATTTGTCTGTTTTCAGTGTTGCAGGTAACTATCCTCCAGCCAGCTGCATCTTCAGCGAGGTCACAAACTTGGCTGCGTTTCTGGGTGAGTTTGATCCAAGAAGTGTAAATCATATCAATACAGGAGTTATAATACTAATACTTACTGATGTTAATTAAAGCCAAATGTTAGTTTTTGTTGATGCTCTGTTGGTTTTTCTCGGTTACAGGCTTCATCATCGCCGTCCTCAGATACCTTCAGCTGAAACCCCGGATAGACAAAGCGTGGCTGAACGTCGGCAGCCTGCTGGCTTTCTCTGTTAGCTGCTTTGGACTTACACTTGTAGGAAACTTCCAGGTAAACACTGACACACAGTTTGTTAAAGGCTCAATTTCAGAGACCCGATAAGTAAAAAGTGAGTTCACTGCCTGTTTTTGGTTTCAGCTGTTCAATGATCTGATGACACACAACTTGGGCACCTGGTTGACATTCGTCGTGGGAACGCTGTACTGCTGGGCTCAGTCCTACATCACCCTGAAGGTTAATCTGAAGAACGAGGGGAGGACGGTTGGTATCATCCGTTTCTTGTTGTCTGGATCCATCACCACCTGCATCGTTCTCCGTATCCTTTCACTCAGACCAGTTTAACTTATTTTAAAGGTGAAAAATTATAAAACTGTTATTAATTAAATGAGGCAGGTTATGTTTGTGTCACTGGCTGTAACCTGTTGTGTATGGGAAAAGGAGAAACTGCTCAACGGCACCTCTAGAGGTCAAAACCTCTGCAGGTTACCTTTAAATAAAAAATGGCTGCAATCAGTGATTATATTTGTTATTAATCATCTGCTGATTTTATCTGTGATTAATCGTGTCTTTTGTAAATATTTCCCAGAGCTTTGAGGGCTGTCTTTCGATAATTTGTTCATCCTTTAGTGTTGCTGAGGCTCTTGGTTTCAGTTGAACTCGACTCTTGAATCAATAAACTGTTAGCTTAGCTTAGCTTAGCATGAAGACAGCTAGCCTAATTGTCGTTTTTAAACTTCAGTTTTTGCAGGTGAAACATTGAGTTCTTGTGCGAGTTTGTTGGTTTTGAAGGTTTGCTCAGGTGGATTTTATTACCTCAAGTTTCTCCCTGTTTCCTGTCTGTATGCTAAGCTAAGCTAAGCTAAGCTAAGCTAAGCTAACCAGCTGCTCAGTCATGCTGTACAGACCAGCATAGTTGTGTTAAACCAATCAGAAGCAGGAAGTAATTGACTTTTTTATTGGTTGCAGCACTCTACTTAACTTCTTAACTACCTCTCTCAGCAAATGCTACAAAATTTTACTGTGTTTACTCAACTCAAAAATTTATTACCAGAGTAGCTGCAGATAAATTATTGATTAACTGGATGGACTTTGTATCTGTCCGGCTCTGTAAGTGACTCCCATGCAAACCAGCTGCAGATTGTGAGCGTTCGTGTTGCTTTGTTCTGTCGTTTGCATGAATCAGCCTTAACTCGAGTGCTGCAGACATTGCGACGATGGTGCTGCAGAACCACTTGTACGGGACTCAGCTCCAGTGGGCTGTGGTGATGCTCCTCCTCGTCTTCATCGGCACTTTTGCCATCGAGTTCAGACACGACTGCTTTCATGTGACGTGCACAGACAATTCTGGACGTCTGGTCAGCCTGACTCTGTCCGATGTATCCGGGTATCAGCTGGGAGAACAGTAGAGCTCTGCAGCGGACGCACGGATCAGCGACAAACTTTACAATGCATTTATTCCGTCTGAACAGGATGCAAAAGCTTTATTAAAACACTATATTTTATATTATATATATATATATATATATATTTACTGTATTCATGTGTGATTGTTATATATTTTATCAATCATTTAAAGCTACATTTAAAAAAAAACACCAAATGTCTGATTTGTTTACATTTTCATTGTCTTTGTATGGAAGGATGTTTTCATTGTTTTCTACATGTATTTCTTTGGGAAAATTAAGAGTATTTTTTGTGAACTTTCAAATGTTTTTGTGTTCAGATTGTTATAATCTACTGATGTTATGACTGTAAATGTTTCAAATATATCATTGCATGTTACACAATCAGTATCAATAAAATCACAGTGAAGTTTGTGGATTATTTTGACTTTATGAAAGTATTTTAGCACTACGATGCCACACAATGTTTTTAAAAACTTCTCTTAAGATCTTAATTGATTTACAGCCTGAAGTGTTTATAGAACCAGTTTTCTGATTGAAGGACACATTAAGTCTTTTTTTGACAGTGAAACAAACACTTGGACCGACAGCAGACCAGCTTCTGTGTGAGACAAGGCATTTATTGGAAGCAAGTTTTTTTTTTTAGATGGTCATTTATGAATAAAACCGAATACGTTTCACACACAGATCCTCAATTTGGCAAATTTTTGGGAAACTTTCCAACACCAACATTACAGATGATCGACACGGATGGCACATTTAAATTGACACCATTCACCTGCAATTAAGACGAAGTTTGAGTTTGGAGCTTTCGGTCGGCGTCGGCGTGTTGGAGCGAATCTACACTGCAGGTCTACTTTCTAAAACATGACAATGATAAATAGTTCGACCACTGGATAAAACTTCATACATCTGCAACATGTGTGCAAGGGTGGAGGGAGAAAACAGCACGAGAATGGAAAATGTTTACAGCTACAACACACACACACTCACACACACACACACACACACACACACACACACACACACACACACATACAGTTGGAAAGTTTAGATTAACATCAGAGAGGTTCAGAACTGGCAACCGGATGCGGTTCATCAGAAAGGTACAAAGGTAAAGTAACGTCACAGGTCAGGTGCGGCTGCAATTTAGCTTCTCTGTTTTCTTCCCAGTCAATCAAATGAGAGTGATGTTCCGTTTGAGTTCCTGTTACGCTCCAAAGATCTGCTTCCATGCATGTGAGAGGAATTCCTGAAAGACCCGGAGAGGTGATCTCCTCGCAGGCTGGAGCTTCAGCTGCTCTGCTGACGGCCGACTGACCGACCCCAGCAGCTTCTTCTACACTTTCTCGAACCGTCAACGTGGAACAAACGAAAATATAACAGTTGCAAAAAAGAGGAGGAGGAGGGTGAGGGCGAGAGGGAACAGGTCAGAGAGGTTTTCCCTCGTCTTCCTCCTCTGTTAAACACGTCCCGTCAGTTCAAGTTGGCTAAAGGATGTAATGAGGTTATAGTGGGCCCTCTCATCATCTGTGAGCTCCACGTTTCCAGGCCTGACCACCACCACCACGTTCGCCCCGGCTTCTTCAGCTGCTTTGGCCTCTGCAACGACAAATACATGAGTGAACACAGAGATTTAAAATATATAAAAACCACTTTGAAAGAGCTCAACTGTTCAGTGAAATGTGTTCCGATTTTTCAGTTTGCAGGGAACCTTAACGAAACTTTAACCGTTATCAGCATCATGGACCAATTTCTTTTTTATAAGTCTTGTTTCACATTATTCAACAGATCAAACGGGGTCATAAAAACACAAAAGATGCCAATAAAAGCTGGAAAGACGACTGTAAACCAGCATGTAAACATGTAGATTTAAAACTCTCAAGAAACATGATCTTTGAAAATGTTTCTTCTTCAAGTGACACCAAAGTCATTCCAGGCAAGTTCAGCCTGAGGAACTTCAATCTGATAAAAACACTTTAAAAGTTTGGTGACTTGGCTTTAAAAAAAAGGATTTAACTCTTTTCCCTCCACAGTTCATACTTTTACTTTGTATTCACAAGGTTTCACGGCACAAACTTCAGTCCAGAAATGAGTCACACAACCGTCATCTCTGGACTTCTCTTTTCAAAAATGCCTCATGTTGTTTCTCTGGCAACTCTGGATGTAAACAGAAACTCTGTTTATGTGAAAACTCCCCAAAGCGACTTCCACAAGAGGTGAGGAGGCGCTCTGGGATAACAGTGATTTTACCAACAAACTGACTGAGAGACTCATGTTGTCATAAATGAAGCCACGCTAGTTGTTTGCTTCATTAGAAGTAAACAACTCTGTAGTTGATGGATTAGTTTGCACACGACTGAAGGTTTAAAATCATAAACTGCTTCATGCTGCAGGTGTTAAACAATATTCTGCACACTTAAACAAACAGTACGAGCTCATGCAACTGGGAATTTATATTAAAAAAATCACAACACGTAATACAATTGCAGCACTAAATCATAACAAATAAACATCTGATTTCAAACCAGATATTTTCTGATGCTAAAAGCGCTGCTAACATTCGTACCTCGAGTGACGTCTGTCAGGAATGTGATTTCCTCCGGCTGACAGCCGATCCGCTCTGCGATTCTCTCATAGCTTTTGCCTTCAACTTTGGCTCCTATAGTGGTGTCAAAGTGACCATCGAATAACTGAAACGATAAGAAAAAGTGTCTCATTAGCTTCAACAAGCACAACATTAACAGCAGCTGACAGCTGCCTTTCATAAAACTAATAAAGAGGAACTTCCAAGACCAGGTTCCTTTCCAGAAAAGGAAGAAAAATATCAAACAAAGTTGTGCAAATCTAAAGTCAGTAAACAGAAAGAGCAGAGAGATGGATGTACTTACATCTAAAACATCTCCCTCCACTGAGAATCCAAACAGAAGCTTCTGAGCCTCCACACTTCCAGAGGAGTAAATAAACACTTTCAGTCCTTGTCCTTTCCACCTTCTGATGGATGGAGTCACATCCTGGTAGATTCTGTTTGCAACAAAATCACAATCAAAAGATAAACAAGACTTCATTACTTTTATAAAAATCATATTTACCTCCGTTTTCAGGTCCCATTAACAGTCATGACCTCAGAAATCACACATTTATCATGAATTTATGAGAAGTTCACAAGTGTTTTCATGGATTTCAAAGAAAACAGTGATACTTTTTGAACATCTTTATGGTTGATAACAGATATTTTATATTGATAAAACAGTTCATGACCTTTTCTCGACTCAAACTCGTCTTTAAGAGACACAAACATACTTTACTGTTCTCTGTATAAATGTAAGAGTCTCAAACCGAGTAAAAATGATCAGTGTACTTACTCGCCTTTGATTCTCCCTGAAGTGTACGCCGCCCTCCACATGTGACCTTGGAGCTGCTTCAGTGCTGTGGACTTCCTGTCTGCTGCCATCTGCCACAACACGTTATCCACCAGTTCCCTGATGGCCTTCTCCTCGTCTGTGTGAACCGTCTGGTCCACGGTGTGAACGGGGCCCGAGCGATTCTGCCTCATGTCCTCCTCGATCTGCCACGACAGCCGGCGAGCAGAGCAGCATGTTTGTTTGTTTGTTTGTTTTGCCAAAGTAACATGACTGTTCAGGTCAAAGGTGAAGAGGTCAAACCCTCGAGTATCAGGAGAAAAACTTGCTTCATGAACCAGGAGTTTTTCACTGAGTTTTGAATAATCTTGCCTTTTTCCCACCTTGTTTAAATGTTTAATTAACATACTTATAGACACAAAACTTGTATAATATTTTCTGCATGTTAATGGTTTTACATTCCCGGCTTTGAGTCTTAATAATTTAATGATCATGAATAAATTAAAACATTTTTGCAGGACAATCTGCAGAGTCCTGCAGCTCCACATTCTGACACTGTTTTTATTTTATCTACTTGATAGTGACATGTCTGTAAACATCCTTGTAAAGCTGAATGACAACCTGCATTGATCTAGAAAAATGGGCTACAATCTGCACTTAAACAAGATTAAATAAGTGTTGAATCACACCTGAAAACCCCCTCATCATTTACCTGTTTCTTTAGGAGATGAACGTCTTGCTTGCACTCGTCTTCTTCCCAGTGAGTGGATAAGTAATCCTCCAGATGCTCCCTGATGTATGGAAATAAAATATCCTGAAAACAACAGAGAGGAGTCACTGGGGGGGTTTCAGAGAGAAAGATTAAGTCCCACATGACTGAGGCCAGTTTGATACAGTGATTACAGTGTTTACAGGGAC
>JAQMCX010000027.1:13798903-13810027 GCA_029814765.1 Acanthurus leucopareius | reverse complement strand
GGGGGTTTCAGAGAGAAAGATTAAGTCCCACATGACTGAGGCCAGTTTGATACAGTGATTACAGTGTTTACAGGGACAAAGACATGGAGAGGAGAGGAGAGAGGCAGGGAAGGATCGAGACGATGGTGGGGCATCAGCAGCTGGTGTTTTTATATACATACACCAGGTTTATTGGTGAATAAAGGTTTATTTCAGTCAGACAAGAGTTGGTGATTGTTGGCACAGTTGAAAGCCAAAATCAAGATGTTTTTATCAAGTTTTATTTTCTTTAAAATGACTTAAGAGGACATTAAAGGTAGTAATAAGATGAGCCAACTGGTTAGTATGTATACTGTCATATTTGACATAATATCAGAACTGTTCCGATCATTTTAGTTCATATTTCAATGTTTTAAACATAAAATTCTGGTCATATTTACACTCTGCTCCTTTAACTGTTATGCTGCTTTAACATCATATTAGTTTTATGGACACAGATGTGAAAGATGTGCTCTGAAAACTCCAAACAGCTGTATGGTTGTAAGTCAGTCATGTGAGTGTTTAACATGTTGTTCATTCACACAAAAAAAATACTTTATCACTCAAATCTCGGTTAATTTACTTTCTGGTCATATTTGATTTATAGATATTGACTTTTCCATTTTTGCGTGTTTTTCAGCACTTTTTTTTATTACGAAACAGAAAGTCGCAGCTGTCATAAAAATCCCAATTGCAGCCGTAAACATAAAGGTTATTTATAAGTGGGACACTTGAAATTACAATAACCTCGATATGATTAAACACTGTATATGCACTATTTTTAACAGTAACAAAATGTTGCATTGTAATAAAATATAAAGAAATAACGAGGAAAGAAGTCAAAGGCACAAAAACAGCAAAACAAAACAGCATTACTTTGAGGAACTGGAATGACTCTGCTTATGCTAAGCTGTGTTAGCATGCTGCTACTGACAGACATTTGTTAGCATAGCCGTCCAGAGTCGTTGTTAAGCGCTGCATAATTAGTCACTAGCCATGCTAATAATGCATTTTATGCTGAAAACAACAGATCAGTATAACATAACGTACCTTTACAAATGTGATTGGTGTGGTTGTTCCTTCAATATCCAGCAAGAGTGCACTGGTACCAGCAGGAATTGAAACAGTAGCCATTTTTTAGGAGAGTCTGCAGCTGGTTAGCCGACGTTAGCCTAATTAGCAACACCGCGGAATTAAAGCCAGGAAACGCCGCTCCTCGCCTGTTGTTAACTCGGGCAGGTAAAGCAGAAAAAAGGTTATCTACTCGCTAAAAAAGGGAACCACCTAGTTAGTTAATTGCCACTAACTAGCTGTCCTCGCCATCACCTCGCAGCTTACACTGTCACTGACTCGAGCACACATGTTCGGAGCTGTCAGTGTGGCCTTCAGCTCTGCGGGTGGCGCTACTGAGCGTAGTTTGGTGAGAAAAGACACAAAGAAGAAAATGCGACGAAAACAAAACGACGCTTATAAATCAACCATCAAATTACAGCAGCGAAACTAATTTCTACTCAACCGAAACGCAATTTTTCCTACAGCTAGACTAACGTTACATTTTTATTATTGTAATATAGCTAGTTAAGTTGCTATAACTTGCTCAAGAGTCACAGCTAACGATATATGATAAGAGAAAATTAGCCGCTACTAGCTAACACTAGCTTACAGCAAGCCAACTAGCTTAGCTTAAACAGGGAATTCTGGCGTAGCTTGAGTTTTCGAGCTCTTTCGCGACAACTTTAGTTAGCACTTATAAACCTAAAACATGTCGGACGAGTATGAATTCAGCGATGACACGACCACAATGAGAATGGAAGAGGATGGAGAGGCTAACAGCGATGACCCGATGTCTGCCGCTGGGGACGGTGGCCTGATGGGGGGAGAGGCCGAGGGATCACGGATCGACGCCAGTAAAAACGAAGAGGATGAGGGGTAACAACGCGGTGGCATTAAACTTAATTTACAGCCAATTATAAGTCTACACAATGAAACACATTTAACCAAACATGATAATAAGATTATATTTTGTTGTAAACACCAAGACAAGTACTGTTTTCTTTCTCAGTTTGCACCAAGTTATGATTTTCTTAAATTTGCTGTTATGTCAATAGGAAAATGTTTGTAGGAGGGCTCAGCTGGGACACGACTAAGAAGGATCTTAAAGATTACTTTTCCAAGTATGGGGAAGTTGTAGACTGCACATTAAAACTGGACCCCATGACTGGCCGTTCAAGGGGGTTTGGCTTCGTGCTTTTCAAAGATCCTGAAAGTGTTGAGAAGGTATTGAATTGATGTTTAGATATATTGATTGCATAGCAAGGTGCTGGGTAAATTTACAAAATGAAGCTGTGAAGAAGGGAATCTATCTTGTATGATTGATGTGTCTTGTATCTACCCTTGCTGTAAAAACAAAAAGGAAAAATTGAAGCCTTAGTTTTAAAATAATGTCAATTAAAAAGACTCACAAACTGGATCTGAATCATCACACACATTTTTGATTAAATTATTTAATCATTCAGTTTATTAATGAATGAATGACGCAAAGCTTTGCTGCCAAACTGTCAAGTAGTTAATCGTAAAAATGATTAAGTAATAAATTGACAGTACAATCATTAGATTAATTGATAATGAATATAGTAGAAAACTAAAAACAAACTTTCCTTATTATTTGGGTAATAACAATGACATTCTGTGCATTAAAGTCAGATATATTTCAAATAGAAGTTCAAAGCAAAAAGAAGTTTTGAGATTGAATAGAATTTGTAAATTAACACATTTTATTCTGAGTTATTTCTCCTAATGACTTTCTTCTGAAGGTTGCCTCACAGAAGGAACATAAGCTCAATGGGAAGGTCATTGATCCCAAAAAAGCCAAGGCCATGAAGAGCAAGGAGCCCGTTAAGAAGATCTTTGTCGGTGGTCTTTCACCAGACACTCCTGAGGAGAAAGTCAGAGAGTACTTTGGTGCCTTCGGAGAGGTACAAGCCAAATCATTGTTTCCTTTCAGAAACAATAACACTTTTCATTAAGACTGTTTAATATTTTTTACGCATTGATGATGTGAACAGGTGGAGTCAATTGAGCTTCCCATGGAGAACAAAACAAACAAAAGGAGAGGCTTCTGCTTCATCACGTTCAAAGAGGAGGAACCAGTTAAAAGCATCATGGAAAAGAAATACCACAACATTGGCCTCAGCAAGGTAGAGACGCTTTTTTCTCTATTAAATAAAACTTTATTGACCTGGTAATTTATTTCACTCATGTTTTGGTGACTTTTTATAACTGACACATGATCATGCAGAAAAAAAATGAACTTAATTGTGGTTCCTTTAGTGTGAAATAAAAGTGGCGATGTCGAAGGAGCAGTACCAGCAGCAGCAGTACTGGGGAGGCAGAGGTGGATACTCATCCAGGTCTCGAGGAAGAGGAGGTGGTGAGTGGAGAAAATATTAAAGAAATTTAAAGAACAATGCAAATAGTGCTACATATTCATTTTTTAAATCCTATTTTTGCATTATGACAGATGGAATTTTGAAAACTTTGTTCTTAACCAGTTGTAGAAATGTCTTTAAAGGGCTAGTTGAACATTTTGGGAAGTAAACTTTATTTACTTTATTTAAAGGAGTGAGAAGTTCATCTTCAATCTCATGTCTGAACAATAAACATGAAGCAACTGTCAGTCTAGAAAAAACTTATTTACATGTGTTCTTGTTTATTGAAGCGTACAACAGCAATTGAGTAAATGTGACAGTTATTGAGTGTAACAGACTATTTCATGTTTCTTGGCAACTTCTGCTTTTCACTCTGCTGATTTTGTACAGATTAAGACTTGATCTAATGGACAAAAGATTAAAACTGACCAGAACCACAGCGTGCAAACAAACAATGACAGTCTCGCTGAAACAGACTTAACATGTGATAAACACAACTTAATTAAAATATTGTTTAATTTTAGGTCCCAATCAGAATTGGAACCAGGGTTATGGCAGCTACTGGAACCAAGGCTATGGAAATTATGGCAATTATGGTTACAATAACCAAGGATATGGAGGATATGGTGGCTATGATTACCCTGGTTACAACAACTACTATGGATACGGTGACTACAATGGTAAATAAGTCAATAAAAAATTTTAATTAGCTTCAGTTTCATGTCAGCTTTTTCATTTATTTCCCGTTTGTTACTTTTGAAATAATAAAAAGTTCGTATCACGCTCGCAGATCAATCTGGCGGTTATGGCAAGTCGCCACGGCGTGGTGGTCACACCAACAATTACAAGCCGTATTAATGGGGGAAACCCCTCGTCTTCAAGTAGGTATGTGA
Source organism: Acanthurus leucopareius (assembly GCA_029814765.1). NCBI lineage: Eukaryota > Metazoa > Chordata > Actinopteri > Acanthuriformes > Acanthuridae > Acanthurus > Acanthurus leucopareius. The sequence continues at coordinate 13,805,688 of JAQMCX010000027.1, read as the reverse complement.
ACACAAAAATATGCCAGTTACTGTAAACTTAAAGTAGTCATATTTACTTTGCTGTTTGGTAACATAATGTGTAATTTCCTCTTGTAAATTTCTTTTTCTCAGCACCCTCAAGTGCTTTACAGTAGTGGTAACATAGAGGCTACACACTTGTGGCGATTATTTTAACAGCTGGCCTTCTGCTGCCTCTTTTGCACCTTCTTTTTTTTTTAAACTGTAATGTTAACAGGTAAAGTACTGGTACTACAGTAATGGATGCCAAAGTTAAGGATGTGCAAGGAAACAGAAAAGGAAGTATGTTGTCTCCTAACTCTGACATACCTTGTTTGTACCTGCCAGCGGAGCTTCCTTGCAGGCCATGAGCTGACTCCCAGATACTCTCAGGGCCCGCTCAATGCGGACCGGGTACGAGAGGCATACGCTCTCGAATGCTGCCATTTGGTATGGTCTTACAACATCCTGTATCAGCATTTCTAAACTAAAACAATATGGGACACGTCCAGCTTTGTCATCTTTCTTTCCATTTTTAATTTGTTTGCAACTGTTTGTAATGTAAAATCTTAAAATATACACATGTAATTGTCATTTTTTACAGGCCCTTACTCCCCCACAAGTAATGATTATAAATATGAGAAAATAACTATTTGCTTTTCAAAGGATACGTACAGCATTCTCTGGACTTCCCAGTTCCCATTGTTAATATATGCATTCCTAATCTTATCTAAAATGCTTGTTTCTTTATTTAGCTCTTGTAGCCAGTAGTCCATGAGCTAAAACCTGGTTCGTAGTTGGACTCTACTGTGTTGGGGGATAAAGTGCTTTACTTCGTGTACATGTATTGCTCTGTTTTGTCTTACTGACAGCGATGGAAAAAGACTCCTCTTTTGTTAATTTTCTTGTAACGAATTTTCCTCTCATAACCTTTTGTAAAACGAGAAGTGTCACGACATATCCAGAAATTTGCATGTAATGCTTTCTTTAATGTGTATTTTTGACCAGTCGAAGGTTTCTTCCATTTAATATTTTGGCTTTGACCTCTTTCAATTTATTGCACTTCAGGATTTCTAGCTTATGGACTAACTTTTATTTTTTTTTAAAACTGTAAAATGTTAAATTAATTGTTCTCAGTTTGTTTTGTCTTTTTTTATTTTACATTGGACAATATAAACACGGGGGATTCCTATTTTTTTTTTCTATGATTGGACGTCATTTTTTCGTTCATCGGGAGCTGATTTGCTGTTGTTTGTTTTCGTAGGTTTCAGAGTGATGAAAGGCAGCTGTGGGCTGGTGGAGCTTTGACCAGACAGATGATGGTCTCCAGCAAAGATCTCTAACTGATTTTAAGAGCATAGATGAAGAGCACTATGACCTACAGCACATTTCCTCTATATTTACCAGAGTATTTGTTGTGTCTTAAAAAAAAAAAAATTTGGATTTTGATGTTTTGCATTTATTTAGCTTGATGCCAAGTTTTAACCGTCTGCGTTCCTCTTTCCCCTCTTGATTTTTGTATCTCCTATCGTTCTCATGCTTTTTGGTGAATAGCTTCATTTATTTACATTACTGACATGTTAGATTGGTTGAAAACAGAACACACATATAAACAGTACTGTGGTAGCAAAAAAAAAAAAGCAAAGTTAAAATTTATTCTCTTTTATCATAGTCATCAGTCATATAATACATGTTATTACAGTTTGACATAAACATACAGTTTAAATACACATGTAATTATACACAATGGAAGGTGAGGAAAAATAAAAAAACAATAAAGTCATTTGGATTTGTGATCCTTTTGTCAAACATTAAGAGTCGTGTTACGTCACATTTTACTGACTGTCGGAGTGTGAAAGGAACTTTTTCAGCCAAATTTCAAACACTTTGAGCTCTGAACTTTCTGGTCACATCACAAGTGTTCAGATGTCAAAAAAAATTGTTCATTTTTTTAAAATTTACATCAATATTTTGATCTTGAGCTAAAACATCTGTTTATTTGAGCTGAAACGATCAGAAACTCTCTCGTGAGAGCGATTAAGTGCTCATGGAAGCTGTCTGCAGGCGAGTGTCATCCAGCTTGATTGCTTTGAGTCCCGAGCTGATGCAGAAGTGCAGACAGCGTTCATATTTTACCCGTGGCAGCGAGGATGATGAGGATGAGGATGATGACCACAACCACACCGATGACGATCATGAATTTGATGTTTTTCCACCAGTACTTCCTGGCGACCTGCGTGGACGTCCTTTTGAAGGAGTCCGCCTGAAAAACATGACAGAAAGCTGATTAAACACCAATAATGGAAGAAAATTCATAACTTAGAAACTGCAGATAGAAGTAACACACATTTTAGTGTGTTTTGGAGTTGAATGTTCGTAAAAAGTACATAAAATAGCTTAACTATCAGTCTGAAAATAATAATCTGAGGGTCTGGAGTCATAAAGAAGTGAGTTAACTGGACTTATTTCAGTTGCATTGTGGGTAATGTAGGCGCCAGATATTGACAAGGAAGAGGAATGTGTGAAATGAAAAAGCTGTTTGCTTCAGTCTTGATCCATCAATGGTTTGACACGTTTTTAAGTGCAATGCTCCTTTAAGTAAAAGTGCAAGTTTATCAATGTAAAATTATATTCCTGCATCTAAAATCATACTTTAGTGACAGTATGCAAGTGAATGTTTACTTAAAGAGCCAAAGTTTAAAGCACTTTTTGGCCTCTGTGACTGATAAAATGTTTGTGATAAAACATTAAAAATAAACATTAAATATATTTAATGTTAAAGCATCAGTTTGCTGTGTTTGCTGGTAGAAAATGACTAATAAAGCTATAGTTTGGTGGTTTGTGGTTATAAATAAAGGGGACAGGTCCCTCTAAAAGGTCAATCTTAAAGGATGTGAGATAATCAATGAGGCAGACAGAAGAATAAACAGTTTTACTACAAAAATGGCTTTTAATTTTTCTTAGGTATTGGATATTTTATAATATTTGGGCCTTTAAAATTTGTTTAGAGGGAAAATGTGTCTGATTTTCAAACTTTTTGAAACAAGAGAATAGATCTTTGTAAAAATGGCAAAAAATGTTCACAATCGATGTGTTTAATAGGCTTTTTTAAATGTTTTTATGTTTAATCTAAGCAGAGTAGAAATGTACTGACGTATGAGGAAACAGAGAAAGACAAGTATCATAACTTTGCTTCCTGGGTTACAGCTCTGACAGTAAACCTCGTCGTTCGGCTGATTCATATATTACAGCTGAAGTTGTAAACTGCAGGCAGAAACATGATGATCAGATACTCACAGACGCCTGCAGGTCCTCAGTCTGTCCAATCAAATCATCTAATCTCTCTCCCCTCTCCAGCACCTTGTTGATGTTGTCTTTCAGGATAACTTTAACCTCGTTCACTTGAGTTTGAACCTGGTCGAGTTTCGCCGGCGAGCTGGAGGCCGGCGTCTGAGGGTTTGTGTCTTCCTATGAGAAGAAAAACAACACAAACTGATCACGACGTCCACAAACTCACACTGAGAGGCGACGACGACCTCTGTAGTCACGACTCTGAATGACCAACGCTCACTTCCTGCCTCTGAGATAACAGGAAAAGGACGCTGAGGGTTAAACGAGGCCTGATTGTCACCTGAAAACCTCAAACACTGAGGTTACAAAGTGAACGTGGTTAGAAAACACGGACAGACCTGCAAAGTCACTTTAGATGACGTCAAACTGAGCAACAAGTTGTGATTTTTTTTTTTACAACAGGAGCAACTTTTAAGATGAAAAACTGGATGTCAGTGTGTGAAAAGTAGCTTCATAACTCACCATGGCAGCTCTGATTCTCTTTTAAAAACCGGAGGAACAAATGAGCCTCAAAGAAAAGTGAGAAACCTCCACAAAGTCCTGCTGTTCACTCCCTCCAGTTCACCAAACAAACACAGAGATCTTTGCTTCTCGTCGCTGCGAGTCAAACAGTAAGAGCTGAACAAATGTCTGCTGAAGGTTGCACCTTTTCTGAGTTATTCATTAATTAACCTGCTGCCTCAGTCAAAGTCTGTTTGGCCTCACAGGAGCTCGACATCATCGCCACACACTCACACACAGAGAGCTAAATGTGGACCGAGAACCATCAGCACTTTCATTTCCTGCTTTTTCACGAACAATGCTGCTATTTTCAACCACACAAGTTCAACGACAGCAGGCAGAAAACAGCACGGTTGAGTTTAAACGTTGGAGTTACGTACCATCAGAGCAGGATGCAGGGCAGCGCTGAGCTGATCCGACCGGGCAAAGGGCCGTCGTTAACTCTGTGGATATCTGCGAGGCAATAAACGGGTGAAGTCACTGCGTTGCCTAACTTCATTTCCTCATCCTGTGGCGAGCAGTTTGTTATTTCAGCAGAAAACCCAACCGGCGCTGGACAGTTTTTTTTCCTTTTTTCTTTATGCAAATGTTCTTCATTCACGCTGCTCTGAAGCAAAGAGTTTATCTCCGCTCAGACTTCAGGGATTAACTGTGTCACAGTATGTTTTTCTTTGTATGTCGGTGGTGTTATGTACGAGAGACATTTCTTATAAGGAGGCCATAAAACTAAATGTGTCACTCCATCAACCAGGAAATCTGTAATCTAAAAGTTTAATCTGAGCTAATAAAACTGGGCTGAGGGAGGAATTCAGGTCAGTTAATAGAGAAATGACAACAGAGAAGAGCAAAGTGCAAGAAAAACTGGATCAAGTGTTATAAGCAAAATGTACAAATAGTATTAAACACAATGAAAGACCCACATTAACTGTCATCTATCGCTGGATCATTACAAAGGCTGATTGATAAGTTTGTGTTCTGAAGTGGAGAGAGACGAGTTACACAGCTTTTGTTAGATGAAAGTGCATTTAAACTGTTTTAAAAGTGTTTTAAAACAGAGAATTTGAAGCTGAGAACTTTTGTGTAATCATCAACAGGAGAGGAGGAGGATGAATTCAAACATGGCTGCAAACGAGTGAAAAGAGGTCAAGAGACGGTCACAAAGAGCTTTAAAAAGGTCAAGAAATGCCCGTAATAATTTAATTTATACTTTAATTCTTCTTTCCTGATAAAGAGGATCTGCTCATGAGTCATGCAGACTGAACATTGAGAGAAACTGCACTTCGGAAAATGTTGCTGAACAATAAAGAACAGTGTGTTTGTGAATGAGTCTGCATTTATTTATTACTTTGAATAATTAAAAAAGAAAACATATATAATGAAAGTAACGCAGCATAAGTGTATATTTGGTTTTTAAAGTGTTTATAAAACTGTGACTGATCTAACTGTCCCTCAGAGTTTTAATGGGAAGAAGCTGTTATTGTGTCTGGATGTTTTGGTGCTCAACAGCGCCCACCAGTGGCGAGATGTTGGAACAGGATGTGTCCAGAGTGGGATGAGTAGTCTGTAATCTGTCTGATAAATGTAACGGAGTACATGGTACAAGATTTACCTCAGAGATGTAGTGGAAGTGGGAGATTTAAGTTACATTAAAGAGAAAATATCAGTATTAATGTATGAATTTCTACTTCAGTACAGTAACTGAGTAAATGTATGTTTTTGCTTTCCATTACTAAGTAACTGTAGTAATCAAATACTCTTTTTGCATAAACTTTAATTCAGGTAATCAATGAAGTGACACTTTACCTGATATGTGTAATTTTAGGCCAATAGGAAATACATTTTAGTGTTAAAATAACACAATACATAAAGTTTTTTAGGCATCTGACATGAAATATTACCTGATCAATAAAATATTTTTCATTATATCCGTCCTGTAATATTTTTTTTCCTTTGCAATGAAGACTTTGTGATGGAGACTTTATCAGTTTCTGTCCAAAAATTCAGAATCAGAATCAGATATTGAACCGCTTATTGAATTTTAACGGAAACATTAGTTGGTGCCAAGTCTCCTGATTGATTTAGTAGCCTAATGAAAAATCTGATCAATACATAATTTATGGTTTAATATTCTAAGAAAAAATCAACTTTATGGATCCACAGATATCAGTGCACAGGCTATCAAACAGTATAAGAAGTCATTAAAATTAGTTTCACCATTACGAACTGCATTAATCGATAATCAATATTCACAATCCAATAATTAAAAAAAGGCCATTCTGCATATTACTTTTACTTTTGACCATTTTTTATACTAAACCTTTTAACTTTGAACCTTTGAACAAATTATTAGTGCAACATGTAAACACGTGAAAACCTTCATCCGGTTTGTTCCCCGAATGTCACGTTTGTTACGGAAACACTCATCAGAATCAACGATTTGCTCCCGGTTTGAGTTATTGTGTTAAAATAGTTAATATCACATTAAAGATGTTTAAACTTTATTCCCTAGAAAATGTTTTTTCTTTACCAAACACCTGCTGCCACCACTCACCTGTTCCTGTTACTAGTTTCCATTCTGTAAGTTCAAATACATTGCACACAGGCGTCTTTGTATGGAGCAAAGTCATAGTTCACTGCTCTACAGAACAAGTCTGATATGTCTGAATGTTTCTCTGCAAACTGATTCTCAGCTGTAAGTTTTTCCTGTTCGGTTAATGGATCGACTCCTCCAGAAGTAGAATATGTGGTTAGTTCGGATCCCAGTTGTTGGCTGTACAGGTCTGCGGAATCAGAATCAGAATTCTTTTTATTGTCATTGTACCAAAAGGCACAATGAAATTTTAAAAAATAGAAGCTCTCGCAGACAGTGCAAAAAAAAACAGAAGGTGCAAAATAACAAAATATACAATAATAACACAAATAACAAGATAGCACAAAATAACACA
>JAQMCX010000027.1:13777445-13794596 GCA_029814765.1 Acanthurus leucopareius | reverse complement strand
ATTTACAAACTAATTTGTACTTATTATTGTAGTTAAGTAGAGTACTTTACCTACATAATGTTTTTCAGTTAATTGTCACCACTGTTCATAGATTTTTCTTGAGCTTTTTAACTTTTTATAACAATAACCACTTTATTTAGACTCTTAAAGTCAAATTTCACACACAAGAGAACACATTATTTTACTTGTAATGGAGTCTTATTACAATATTTTTAAGTTACTTTTCCATGAAAGGGGCAGTGCATTCCTGCAGGAAGCCTGCAGTACCTGCCTCCGCCACTTGATGGAGTCACAGACTTAATAACACTCTTCAGCAGGCAGGAAAACATGGCTGAAAAAACGATGGAAAAACGCAGCTGAAAGTTTGCTTCAGCAGCTTTATGTCAAACTATAGAGCTCAGCAGGAAGGAAATAATCTTATCCTCTCTGATTAACCCACAATTACAGGAAGGAGAGCGTATATACATGTACAGTGTGTGTGTGTGTGTGTTTGTGTTTCACAGCAGAGGACATGGATAAACAAAGGAGAAGTTTTCAACCAATCAGAAGCAGCGAGACAGAGACGTGGGGATGTAACGGAGCAGCGGATTGGCTGAGGCGGGAGCACAAACAGTGGGAGGACCTGTTGAGGTGTGTGCTGCTGTACAGGACTGGAAAGTTTACGACTTTTTAAATTAGTCTTTGACCGACAGGGTCGCTGCGAAATCCCGCTAGACTTCACAAACGTGGGCTGTTTCTTTCCTGGTTTGCGGTGAACTGCGTTGAAGTTAAACCACATGGAAGTTTTGCAGGTTTTCCAAGGAGATTAAACTTACAGGGTGTGTCTGGAGAATTAAAAAAAAAATCAGACTTTTTTTTAATGTAAAGCTTGAGAGTTTGGACGTTTGGAGGTTTTATCTGTGAACCGAAAGCAAAGAGAAAGCTGGCTGGAGCCTCAGCGCCATCATGCCGGGGAACGGAGGAGTTTACGCGGTGAAGAGGAGGAAGAAACCCGTTCAGAAAATGTAAGTTTGAATGTTATAAAATGTGTGTTTTTCACTCCTGTAAATGTCACCGCAGGGTATGAAACAGCCAGTGTACTGCAGTAACCCAGCAGGCCTGAACTCCATGTACCGGGGGCGGAGTCACTGCCGGCCGCTGTCACCACCGCGGTGATAATGACCCTGCGATTACTATTATCAGTAATTAATAACGACCATTAATCACACAGTCACCTCGTGTCACTCAAAGGTGTGTAAAGATAATGACGTCAAAAATAGATAAGGTGAATGTTGCGTGTTGTGAAGTTTAAAATGCCATAAAACGAGTTAAAATCAGTGGATTTAATACAAGTTTTAAAGCAACGTTAAATAAACAAGCTCGAAATATATAAGATGTCAACCATAGACTGCTTTAAAAAAAATATATAAGTATTTTTTATTGGTTGTTGACTTACATACTGTAAAGTGTTTCCAACGAAGTTCAAACTCAAGAGATATTTCTAACTTTATTTCACGTAAATGTGCGTTTTGTCTTGTCTTCCGCCTCTAAACTTCCATGAATCTAAAAAAACAACATAATCTGAATTCAATTTACCGTCAATTAACGTGAATTAAACTTGAAAACATCAGTTTGTCTGTAAATATTTCTGCCTGAGTCAGTCAGATAGATTTCTTTCCTTAAATTAGGCTCTTTTAACCAAAAAATAAACAAATCCCATGATCCCACGCTACTTCATGACGTCATCAAAGCGCGTCTCGTATTTTAATTTTGCTAGCTTAATTCAAGTAAAATTAGACACTGTGCGTTTAAGGTTCAAGTAAAAAAGTATTAGCATCAAAACAAGTACTGTTACTGCTTCAAAAAGTACAAAGGGTAAACTTCAAAATATGTTTATTATCATGTAATACTTATATGATAAGATTGTGATTATTGACGGACTTGTTCATCACTTAACACAGTTAAGCTAGTTATTTCATCTAGAGCTTAAGCTAGCAGTTGGATCTGTTATGATAGATTTTCACTATTGTAGTCTAAAAAATTAAAAATAACTGTATTATCGTGATATTTATTGCAAACTTGAAAAAAACTATTATTTAAATTAATCTTTTTCTTTGTTTATTGTGTGTATTATCTCTTTTTGGTTAATGAGTTGTGCTCTAAAGGAGGTAAAAGGTGGAGAGAGAGTCTGTAACCATGACTGTGACTGACCTGCCACCTACAATGACAAAGCAAAAAAGATAGGGAAATTATTAAATAGGCAGCGTGGTTTTTTTTTTACATAACGTTATCACATGTGTATTTTACACACAGTGTTATCGTCAGCACTGACTATTATCAACGCTCCTATCATCAGCGTCCTTCTGGGACTCAATACAGATTATCTGAACCTGTAATAATACAAGATAATTTATCTGTTGGTTATTTTTTATTCTTTGAATGTAACAGGCAGATTGATTCAGGTGATCATGGAGAAAGGAGTTCAATATTTCCCCACCAAACTGAAAAATGAAACTCGTACTTAAGAAGAGTAAAAACAACCAGGATTAATCTGCTTGTTAAGCTGAAAAATCATTGTTTAAAATGCATTTTAAAGAAGTAAGTGTGCTTCATGTGAAGTTCAGTAAATATCCTGAGATTAGTTTATTTAATCCCTCAGGCAGTTTGGTTCTTACTGTTACACAAATAACGACTTTAACTGTATTTGTCACAACTAAAGATCACTGTTGTGATATTAAGCATCGGCAGCTGACATCAGTCTGATGCTTGTAATGCCTCAAGTTGTTTCCTTAACCTTCCTTTCCTTTCTTTCCATAGTTTCCTCTGTATTTTTGTTCTCTCTCGCTCTGTTTCATCCCTTCTTTCCTACCTGCTTTGTTCTCTCTCTTCTTCCCTCCATCTCCTGTGGATCGCTGTCTTTATTCAGGGCACAGCGAGCAACACAAGGCCGCTGCATGTCCTGACACGCCGGAGACGAACAGACACATGATGTCTCTAAATTATGATGTAACTCTGTGTTTGGTGTAGATCGGTGGTTTCTCTCCAAATATATTTATTTTAGGCGTTTTCAGTCAGTCAGTCTGTCCACCATTTTGGTCCAAAATAAAGAATCTTAACAACTTATTGGTTGAAAAGGCATTAAATTTTATACCAACAGGCTTTTTCCTCAGATGATGTACAATTATCTTTAGTGCTCATTTAATTTTTTTTTGTTTATGGCCAAACTTTTGCACTCCCATTAGTTGTACTTTATGTTTAGTGCTAATTTAAACTGTTAGCATGCTAACATGCTAAACTAAAGTGGTGAACATATTAAATGCATGGCATCACTTTGTTATCACTGACATTGCAGGTGTATTAGCATGCTAACATTAACTTACCTTGAATACAGCCTCACAGAGCTGCTAGCTGCTAGTATATTTTTTTCCTTAATTTACAGGTAACACAACAGGACTTGTAATTTATAATAGTATGTTTATCTTTTGGGAATACACAGAAGAAGACTATATAATTGATTAAGCTCAGTTTTCAATTTTATGCTCTATTTTCTTGTCAGAGAGCTGTGTAGCTTAGCAGCTAACCTGCTATAGCTAACCTGCTAAGCTAGAGCTTTCTTATAGCATATATACACATCTCATGTAAACAGACTCTAGCATTGAGTGACAGTGCTTTTATTTATAATATTTAAAGGAATTTTTTGGCCTAAATATAATTTGAAATAGTTAAAAAAAAATGTTCATCAGAGCGTAAAGTTACCACATCAAATGTCTTGTTTTGTCCAACTGACCGTCTCAAAACCAAAAATACTCAGTTTAACTTTAATGTAACTAACAAATGTAGTTTCAAAAAGAAAATACATCATTAACAGATTATCAAAATGGTTGTTCATTATTCTTTTCTGATTGATAAATTAATGAATAGTTGCAGCTCTAGATTAAACAGCCTTTGTGAATATCATGTCAGTAATAAATTCCCAATATATCTAATATTTTCCGGTAAAGACTAGCAGAATGACTGTTTAAGTTAATGTGACAGACGACATTTCTTCTCTCTGTGTGTTTTCCAGCCTCGTAATATTATAAGTAAGAACGACACTTTCGGTCTCTGCTGGCTCTTCAAACCAGGAAGTTGAAGTTTTGTTTTATGTGGCTCGGGGTTTATTTTGGCAGCAGCCGACCTCATCTCTGAGAAATTCAACACTTAAGAATTTTCTAAGGATTTATTTATATGTCAGTGTGACACACAAAACTCCTACGTCCACACGTGTCACAGAATATGAAAACTCTTTAACGTATTAAAAACTCCCACTGCATTTCTCAATGGAAATTCCACTTTGTGCCTCTTAGATTTGTCAAGCAGAGCTGACATGTTTTAGCAGGCAGCATCACTGAACGTGTCCTTGTCCTTTGTTTTGTTTTTAAAGCGTGAAGCCTCCACCTGTGAAGACCAATCCGTCCAAACGCCACCGGGACCGACTGAATGTGGAGCTGGACCACCTGACCAGCCTGCTGCCTTTCTCCGAGGAGATCCGAGGTCGCCTGGACAAGCTGTCGGTGCTGCGGCTCAGCGTGGGATACCTCAAGGTTAAGAGTTACTTCCATGGTAAGTGGCGTCGGCCCTTGCAGTTCTGTGGTAGTTTGGTTAACTAAGAATAAACATGACACATTAAAAGGTCACATTAAACTTCTATAAGTGTGTGTAATATTGAAAGTGAAGAGCCAGTGTGTGTGTGTGTGTGAGTGGGACAAAGTGTCAGGTGTGCAGATATGCTGCTCCAGACATTTTTGTGGCGGAGCTCTGAGTGTTTGGGGTGTCAGAGAGGAAACTTGACACTGTGATTAATGAATGGGAACGCTGCTGGGAGGGAAACAGGAGAATGTGCTGCAGGGCAGATGGAGTCTGGGCAGAGCAACATGAGACAGGCGAACTGGAACAGTGGGTCTTTATTGTGGAGCTGATGGAATATACACCCAGGCAAAGATGGCTGCTGGCTGCCTTCACCATCAGCATGTTGTCTAGTGTTTGAATGTGTCACTGAAACGACGGATTCGTCTCCATGTCAGCATGAAGTTTGATAAAAGTGTCGAACTTAATCAGTTTTTCTTTGCGTTATCGTCTTAAAGAGCAACTCCAGTGCTCTTGTTTACATAAAATATAAGTCAAGATGCATAAGATCAAAGTCAGGTGATATTATGTGTTTTTATTTTCATTATTAATAAAAAATCCCACAAACAGATGAAACCCAACAAGTGTCATCTGCATGTAAAAATCCTGACATGTTGTCCCTTTTTGTTCCATAAAGCTCCTTTGTTATTGACAAAACTATCAAAAAACACAGTTTATTTTGACTCAGTCCCTCATACATCATCACGCTGCCCCAATTATCACTAGAATTCCAAATGTTGATTACTCCGCCGCTTAAAATAGTCCCCAATATATGGACTGTTTACTCTGTTGCGGTAAAGTTTGCTGTTAACTGTAGTAACCAGATATTTAAGAAACAAACGGAATATTTTGAAGCTTTAAAGCTTTGCTCATGAAGTAAACAATCAAATTGAGGCTAATAAACGCACTTTATCCTGATGAGAGATGGTTTGATATGTTTGGTTTTGGTCTTTTAATTGGATTTGTTGACAATAACAAAAATATAGAATAACACCAGACTCATTATTTCAGCTTTGCCATACAGCACCAGCTCACTCATTTTTTAATATTTATGTTGTGTTTCATGGTCAGGATCTAAAGATTTACACTTAAAAAGGGTTTCTGTCGTTGTTAAAGGAGCATTTCACCAAACACACGTTGCACAATGTAAATTATTATAGTATTGAAAAGTTTTAAGACTCTGAAAAGGCAGTTTGAAAAGAAGAATTGAAACTGAAGCAGAAGAGGCAGAGACGTCTTGATTTTTAGTCCAAAGCTTCATAAACACTGGATCCTACATTACCCATAATGCAATTTATCAGCATCTTTCACAAGACCCTTCCTGCTGGATTATAACCGACATCTTTTAACTTTCACATAAATAATTCGTAACGGATTTTCTTTTATAGTCATGAACTAACTTGATGACATCACTGTGACATCACCTGCGTTTATTTTCTCAGAAACTTTAAAACTCTGAACTTTATGAGTAAAAAAACAATGTGAGTGTAACGTGAATCATTCACAGGATTCTCCCAGCAGCTGCCGTCTGAAATCCAACCAATCACAGGCTTCATTTGAGCAAAATCGTAACGAACTGGTGCCGTTGTGGCCTCAGTTTCTGCATCGGAGAGGAGAGCAGAGCTGAGCAGGCGTTTCCTCAGCCTTTTGTGCCTCTTTGGCTCCGCTATCAGCCGGCCGATCGCTGCTGTTGATGGAGCAGAGGGGAGGCCGAGGCACGCTGGCACGACATGAGGGCTCTTTACACGGCTGTGCAGACGGGAGTGCTTGTGAATGGAGACGTTTGAAGAGCTCGGCCCGTCTGCAGCTTCACGTGTTTGCTGAATAACTCGGTTAAAGTCAGACCAGCAATGCACGTTCGGAGAGGGAGTTCAGAGACGCAGCATGTGAGTTTAAAAGTAAAGGCGGTGGACTCATGGACCCATCAGATGGAGGCTGTATCTGCATCAGCACGTTCTGCCCTGTGCCGTCGCACATCGTAGTACGAACGTGTTATCTCCTCTCCGTCCTCTCGGCTTTGATGTCCGTCCAGGCTGCTGACAACTCAGAGACATCTGATGCTACAAACGCAGTTTTGAAACAGCGTCCTAAAACCAAAAAAAAAAAACCAAAACAAAACAACAGAGCAGCGTTTCAGAAATCATCTCCCTCCTGACTAACACACCTGAGATTGCACTGTGCAAGTGCATTCATGTACACAGGGCATGTGAGGTCGGAGTAAACAGGAAGCAAAGAGCTGGTTGCTTAGGAACAGAAAAGAACAACAGCAAGGAAAAGTGAGACCAGAAATGTCTTTGCTTTGACCAACAACGAGGTGAAACCATCAGATCAAACCTCAGTATTCATCCTTTATGTTGAATAAAACTCTGCTAATCATAAATATATACAGGCTGTTTGTTTTCTCCTGGAAAAGGGTCATGTGGCTCAGAATGACGAATCAGGAAGGGACATGTTGTGACTAAAAAGACCCGATCAGGAAGCAAACATGAGTGTTTGCATAATTGTTTCCAAAAAGTTACTTTTTTTTAATGTAAAAAAGTAACAAATAACTAAATCTGTAAAATAAATCTATCGGAGTAAAAAACATAATATAAGATATCGTAAAGTTCTGCCCAACTGGCCTGAAAACGCCTGATAAAGAACTTAATCACATATTTTCCAGGATGAAAGTGTTTCAGTTTCTTTGTTTTTGGAGAAAAGACCTCGTTGGCCTCCTGAAGCTCCTCTAATTCTCCATCTAATCTTCCACAGCAGTTTCCTCTGATTGTGGAGGATGTTTGTTCAGCGCCGAATAATGGTGCTGATGTTTAATGCTGTACACAACAAAGCCTCCGAAATGACATGAGACTTTCAGAAAGTCCTCATGCAAACTTTAAGGTCTTTTTATCAACAATTTATTGACTTTTTTAAAAAAGTTTTTCATCTGCTGCAACATGAAGAAGTAGGAACAAAACCAAAGGTGGTTATGGGTCTTATTGTTAGAGTTTAACATGAAAACAAATCACTTTTTTGACTCTAAAACAAGTTTCACTTCGAGATAAAAGTAGCAGAGAATATCAGACTTTATATAGTTTGATTTAAAATCACACTTAGACATTTAATGAAATGTTAATATATCAGTTTATTTACCAACAAGCTATAATGTAGTTTTAAATCCTCCCTCCCTGAAGGTGGCGCTGCATGAAGTTTTTAGTTAAAATTGATGTGAATCTTCGACTGGAAACAGAGAATATTTACTGTAAGTTTCTTTGCAACAACGTCATTGTTGAGGCTTTTTGTTCTTTAAAAAAAATAAATGAAGTGAATTTAACGCCACAAAACAACAGACACAAGTGATGCTGCAGGATTGTGACTTAAATTATAATCACTATATTGATTTATGAAGAGATTAAGTTATTTATCGGGTCGTTCATGGAGATCAAACATGCTCATGGTGCCTCTTGTGCTCTGGACTCAGATCATCATAATTTGCTGCAAACACTGAGCATTGATCCGTTTGTGCGCTGAACTTTTTGATTACACCTCGTGTACTGATAAAGCCACAAGAACAATGTGGCAGACGCGGTTAAGAATATCGTTATCTTTTCATCATTAGTGACTCAGAGGAAGGACACATCATCTGAGAAAGAAGCAGAAAAGTGAAGTCTGTGATCTGCATCTTTTGACGGCTGTAAGCTGTAACTCGGAGTTACGGAGCTCAAACTGCAGGAAACAAATGCGTCAAGTTCCTGTAGCGTCAGTTTTTATCGATTAATGCAAGATTATTTTTTTTTAACATGATCAGTGTTGATGCGTTGTCTAAATTACATTAGAAAAAGTCAGATTCTCGTCTCGATTCTTCATTTTGAGGCAACAAAATCAAAATATTTTGAAGCCTCGGGTCATAACTCGGGAGTTTACAGATTGTTTTCACAGATAGCGTGTGTTTGTTTGTGTGTGTGTGTGTGTGTGTGTGTGTGTGAGTGTGTGATGCTGTATTGTTGGTCTGGAGGCTGACGTCAGCCCTGCAGACGCTCCTGCAGACCGTCGAACACAGAGCCTCTGAAGTTTGTCGTAAACACACACAGTCTTCTTCGCTGGATGCGGCGCAGTCACTCGTTCCCCTCTGTGTGCTCTGAACGAGTCCCAGGTGATGCCGCCGTCCCCGGGAGCGCAGGTCGCCATGGTGAACCCTCGTCACCGTAGCAACAGAGTCCCAAAATCTGAAGGGCTCAGGATGTCTGACACCACAGGGGGGAGGGCGGGTTTGTCTTGTTTGGGCTCTGGTTGCCTGGGGAGCTGGTTGTCCGTGTCTGCTTCCTGTGTTTGTCGATAACGAGGGGTGAACGAGGTTGGATGGAGGTCAGCGCTGTCATTAACTCGGCCTCCAGCTGCATTTTTTTTTTTTTTTTTTTTCTCCCTGCAAGATAAATCTGCGTCCGCTCTGCTGAGTCACAAACAGGCCGGAGATGCTGAGGCCTGCTGAGTGTGGACACATGTTCAAACGCATCGAGGAAGCAGAGATGATGTAAACCGTTTATTCCGAGGTTTTAAGAAACAAGACGAGTCTGATTTTCAGATTTTTATACACTAATGAAACACTCTTATAGATATTATATATTAATTTTTGCTACTAGATCTCCCTAAATCCTACAACCTGGACCTTTAAAAATGTATGTGGGAAACCAGAAGTTGCAGATATACTCAGTTCCTTTCCACCACTGCTGGATCTGATGACGCCTTCAGCTTTTTAGCTCATTTTAGCTCAATTTATCTCATTGTTTTGGTTTTCTGGCCCTCAGATTTACAGTTTTAGCAGTTTAACTGCTCTTTCAGTGTCATTTTCAGTCACATCAAGCAGCCTTTTTTAGAGAAAAGGCTTTAAAATTCACCATGCAAGACATGCTCAGCAGCAAACAGCAGATAGATGCAGTTAAAGAGGAGCTGGTGAACAAAGTTGAGCTTTTAGCAGCTTATGTGACAGATATTTCCCTCAGCAGCTGCTGGAGACCAAAAACAGAGGCTAAAGGAAGTGAACTAGACCACAATATTAGCTCTAAAATGTAAAAACCTGTTAATGTTGTGTAATTTGTTTGTTGCGCGGCTATCTGAAAAAATCCCTTATTGCAGGTTTAACACTAAAGAGGTTAATAGGTTTTGGAATTTTATCATATTAACCTCAAAATCCAGCAGAACTGAGAGAAAAACGTAAGTTTCAAGGACATCATTAATATCTCAAGATTCAGTGCTCATAAAGTAGTTAAGAGATAATATACCAGTTTTTAAGACTTCTGGTTGACTAATTTTTGTTCATCTTGATTAGAGGGTATCGATGTTTCCGTGTGACAAATGTCTTTAGATTGCACAATATTTTTGCACGTTTATTGGAGAGGATGTTGTCGATTCCTAGAAGCCTTTGAGTCCTTTCAGTGTTTTCTGTCTCTGAAGATCACTGGTGCCTCACTAACAGAACCACAGAAACAAGCACACCACACACACCAGTAACCCCTGAACCTCCATTACCAGACAGGCTTCTAACCGACGTCTGAACCTCAAACCAGAGGAGCGTTCGACGCTCGGTTAGTGCGTTCAGCCACCTCTGAGCACAGGAAGCAAGATAAGCAGAAATGACACTCCGACACACGGCTGCATGTCAGTGTCTGCAGCTCTGCATGTCGCAGCAAACAGCCTCAACATCTGGCTAATTTTATCTGCACTTTACGGCGTAAAGGTGAAATCAAAAACTTATGAGACTTGTTCTGTTCTGAATGGTAAAATGAACCCTGCAGAGTTAAGCACAGGTCAATATTTCACATTTAATCACTTTGTCTTCATCAACACTTTAGTTACAGTTTTATTTGTAGCCTGTTATTTGCAATCTGCTGCATCTGCTGCATCTGCTGCATGCACATCAGTGAGCACAGCTTCATTTGTGAGCATCAGAAACAGTTCGATGGCACCTTAAACCTGCAAAACTGATGACTTTACACATCTGTCTGATCACAGTTCCATTCATCCCTCCGTCACTGGACCGGTTTGTCACTTAATGTCAGATCTGAAAGGTTTTTTGCAATCTTGAACCAAGAAATAGCAAAAGTGGACGTGTCATTTACAGTAAAATGCATTGTGCAACACCTTTTAATCGTTGCAAAACTGGTGGGAACGTGTCTGGTTCTGTTTGTAGCATCGAGCTCCAGGAACCTCAAACAGAATGTGAAGAATCAGAGTCGTTCGGTAGAAAAACGGCGTGTTTGAATGTCGTGCGTCTGAAACTATTTGACCATCTGATAAGTGGCCCTGATGAGGCATATAGGCCGTTTAACTCTTGTTGCTCCCTCGGCTCCCCCCTTTTCCTCCGTCCGGACCCTCGTCTTTGGGGAGGCGCACTGACTCTGCGTGTGAACCCTCTTCCTTGAAAACTCCACGGTGCAAAGCAGAGGAGGAGGAGGAGGAGGAGGAGGAAGGGAGGCAGGAAAGGATGGAGGTGAAGGGGAGGGTGACGGATTCAAGTCAAAGCATTTAGAAAACAAGCGGACCTTTTTGTAAAACAGCTGTATTTTTCAGTCCTTCTTGTCGGTTCTGCAGGTTTCACATCGTGTCCGACTCGTCCGTCTCGCCGGGTTCGAACGCTCGCCGGTGTTTTTCACACGTCGGAGCAGATGTACTCCCCCCCCCCGAGCCGGTTACAGTTCGTGTTATAATAACAAACTGGAAATTCTTTCAGTCCTTTGAGTTTGTAGAAAGCTGCTCTTGAGCGAGATGACAGAGCGAATTCCTGGGTTTGTGGGGGGGAGACGAGAGGCAGATCCAGTGGGTTTGTTTTAAAAAAGGGGGGAGGGAGAGTGGTGGGAGTGCGAGGGGGAGGTTAGGGAAGTTTGTTAGCGTGCCATAGAGTCATTACTGTAAGGAAAGGAAAGGTTTTGCTTAGCTGACTAAATGCCAGTGATCACAGATTAGATTACACAAGATTTTGCCAAAGTTTAAAGCTTCTTTTTCAAACACAAAGGGAAAGTGCTGCTCCGTCCTGTTCCACCAAAGAAGAGAGAAAGTCGACTCGTGTTGAGCAACGTTTTCTGATCTGCGTTTCTTCAAAATCAGTTTTTCCTGCTCAGATTCTTTGTCTTTATTTGCAGTGATTTCATGTTTTCATCCTGCACACACACACATGAACACACACTGTAGACGTGTGCACGTAGAAGCTCACGCTCTCCGGTTGTTCCTGCATCGTCGAGGTAAAAGCTGCCTGTTTTCTGGCCTGCAGGACGTCACCGATACTTTTATCTGTTCCACAAATAACCCGGTGAAACATTAGAGGGGATGCAGCAGAGACACATGCTGCGAGAGTCGCAGAAACACACTGGATACACACCAGCGTTGTGCCTTTTTTTCACTTTCACTTGAGTGTTTCTTGCTTTTTGAAGCCAGGAGCATTAAGTTACAGCTGCGATGTTCTCTGGAAAACTACGGGGGCGTGCAAACAAAACCTCTGTACAGAATCAAACCTGCTAATTGTTTGCTGTCGCTGGTTCAGATGAGAAATGCATTTTTGGTTTGCAAACAGCTGGACGGACTCAGAAATGAATTAACTCCTCTTTCCACCACACACACGTCCATCCATCCTCCTCTTATCTTCCTTATCTTCTTCTTTATGTTGAGCATCAGAGGTTTCTGGACTCTGTTGAACTCCCCATCCCTTTTTTTGTTCAGTAATTTGGGTGAACTGACTCTTAAACTATCTCAAGGCTTAAATCAAATCAGCTGGAGACTTAATGACTTGTATTTATTCATTAATTTTGGTTTTATTTTAAGGTTTGCATGTTTTATCAAGAGCCTCCTCACGTCTGTTTTACTTAACTTGTTAAATAATCTCACTTTTTCCAGTTTTGCAGCTTTAAAACATTAAAAATCAGTCTTTTAAGCTGTTTTTTTGACTGTTCTGTGTGTTTTTTGTGCATTGCAGTGGCGCTTCAGAAGAGGTCGGTTCCTCCCGTCTCTGCAAACGGCAGAAACGGTCAGTCGACGTCCCTCGATGGCGTCGGTTTCTCAGAGGGAGAACTTCTTCTTCGGGTAAAACAACAAAACGCTGTCATGCATATGTGTGTGTTTGTCGGCGTGCGTGTGTGTCATGTTGTGTTTCTGTAACTTCTGCAGGCTTTGAATGGTTTCGTGTTGGTCGTGACGACTGATGGGATGGTTTTCTACGCGTCTCCGACCATCTACGACTTCCTGGGCTTCCAGCAGGTAAACCTGTGCTGATCGGATCCTGTTAGTGTTATAACTTTTATTTTTTTACGGTCAGAGAAATGACGTGGAGTAAAATCCACCTGTTTTAACGTAAACTCTCCCTTTCTGACAGTCGGACGTCGTCCACCAGAGCGTTTATGATCTGATCCACATGGACGACAGAGAGATGTTCAGGTGTCAGCTGCACTTCGCCCTCAACCCCAGCGACGACGACTCAGACACGAGAGCAGAAAGTAGGAATTCAACCCGATGTTACAAAAATAACACAAATAATCAGGTGTCACATCTTCATTTCATGCTTCGGGACATTTTTCTTTCTTCAAACGAGATCAGAAAGTTCAGAATCAGCTCTGGTTTGTCCAATAAAATCTGACCAATAACAGAAAAATCAAGATCGTCCTCCTTCAGCAGCCACATGTGACGGATGGTTGATAAGTTCGTGGCCTGAGGTGGAAGATATGAAGTTAACCAGCTCTTTCTACGTTCACAAACAGTTCAGCTGTTTGAGTGAATCTGCAGAAAGTATGAAGCTGATAACTTTTTGTGGTTTTTGTGTTTTGGATAATTGAAAATTGCAAGTCAGCGCTGTAGATGGAAAAGGACAGCGTCAGCCGCTCGCGCTGTCGTCCAAGAATGTGGATGTTTACTCGTCCTACGCCCTCGCTTCCCCTCAGACTCCGTGGTTACCGGTTTAACAAAGATGACGACATTATTGTTGTTTTACAAATAGATTTCCTCTTCTTTTTGCTGCTGTGTTGCACTTTCTGAAGGCCCAGAAAGTTTCTGTTTGCTTCCTGACCGATGGACTTAAAGTGTGACTGAAGGGGGAGACGATGTTAGAAAAATAAATGAGCAGAGTTTTTCTTAAACTGACTCCTTCCACCTCAGGATGTGAACTTATCAATCATCCCTCAGCTCTTAATCATCCGCAGTTTACAAGGAAATTTAAGTGACTCACTCAGGGAAATGTTTTGTTGTTTTAAGTCGTTCAGTTGAAGCTGCACAGAGGGGGGGTGTGTGCCTGTTTTAACAGAATGATAAAGTGTCTGTAAATGAATCAGACGTCCTGTTTGACTGTTGTTAAGACACAGACACAAACAGCAGAGTCAGAGTATCAGATGTGAATGAATCTAGGAGGCAGATTTGTTGTGGTCTCGGCTCAAAGACGCAGCAGTTTCAGCTGAATCTCGTGTCTCTGCAGATGGAAAGTCCGTCAGTAAAACCTCCAGCAGCTCCATGAACCTGTTACCTCAGTACATCCCTCCAGAAAACTCCTCCTTCCTGGAGAGGAGCTTCTGCTGTCGCCTGCGCTGCCTCCTGGACAACACGTCCGGATTCCTGGTACCACAAAGAAAAACACACACTTTTCTCTCTGTGTAGCTCTGCAGAGCTTTGCTAACTTTGAGCTACATGCTAACATTAGCGTGCTAACGTGCTCACAGAAGTCGAGTTTCCCTTTCACCTGCTTTTCTTGCACCATTTGAGGTTCAAACTGAGCTCATTTATCTTTGCCATCTCCTTGTGCCCTCCTCCTCCTCCTCCTCCTCCTCCTCCTCCTCCTCCTCCTCCGTGGTGATATAACAGCAGCTGACTGGAGCATTAGTGCCCCCTGCTGTTTATATTGATGAACTAACTTATAATACTTACATAACTGAAGTGAATGGAAAAGTTGATGAATTTTAGTTTATTTTTTCTGTTTTTCTGTTGAAACCTGATAACATGCTGATGTTTGCTGAACAAACAGAGTTTTTCCTGAAAAAGGTGTTTAAGAAATGTTTATCACCAAAGTTCTTGCAATGAATCTTGAGAGGAACATAAATGATTAATCCAAGCTTCTTTGTATTCAGTCAAATAATTGTTCAGACGTTTCACTAAAAATAAAAAGATCAAGAAATCAAAGAAAAACACAGAGATTTATCCTCTTGGTGGATAAATGTGGTGACATTTTTCAGTCTGGACCAAAGTTGCCACATCTGTCAAGCTTCAGTGAATCTTCATGTTGAATAAAACCGCGTTTCTTCTCTTCTTCAGGCTCTGAACTTCAACGGGCGTCTGAAGTACCTTCATCTGCAGGGAAACACGGGAGCCAATGGGACTGCGGCTCCTCCTCAGCTGGCTCTGCTCGCCATCGCCACACCCGTGCAGCCTCCGTCCGTCATGGAGATCCGGACCAAGACCCTGATCTTCCAGACCAAACACAGGATGGACTTTGCTCCTGTGGGCATCGACACCAGGTTGGTGCTTCTGTTGGATCTCTTGTTATCTTTTTGTTCCAGCAGATTGTTGATGTTTTACCGTCTGTTTGTGTCTTTGTGTCTTTCAGAGGGAAGCTGGTTTTAGGATATTCAGAGATCGAGCTGGTGACGCCAGGCTCCGGGTATCAGTTCGTCCACGCTGCTGACATGATGTACTGCGCCGACAACCACCTCAAGAGTGAGTCATCCGACAAGAGAAACACACAAAACACACAACAATGACACACTTTCCGTTCCTCTGTGCTTGTTTACCGTAAAGTTCCTGTTGTTTTCGTGTTAATCATCCACTTGTTTTTAACTTTAAATCATCTCGTGTTCTGCTTTTTCCTCAGTGATAAAAACTGGAGACAGCGGCTTCACGTTCTTCCGGCTGCTGACCAAAACGGGACACTGGCTGTGGGTTCAGGCCACCGCCAGGGTCGTCTTCAAGGGAGGAAGACCGGACTTCATCATCGCTCGTCAGAAAGCCCTCACGTAAGCGTCAGCGTCTCAGCCTCAACTCGCCAAACGCACGATCGAACTCAGATCTTTGGTAAACTGAACCGTGTTGTTTTTCTGCAGAAATGAAGAAGGTGAGGAACACTTGCACCAGAGGAGACAGCAGCTCCCCTTCAACCTGGCCACAGGTGAGGGCGTCCTATACGACAGCTGGGTGGATGCTTTCTCCATACCTGGTCCTCCTCCACCGGGCACAACCGAGTCCACGACGGAGAAAGCTCTGGACCCGGCTTCCCTCCTGGGATCCCTCCACCGGCAGGATCACTCAGTTTACACCCAGAAACCGAGTCCCCAGGTCCCGATCTTCACCCAGATTGAGGAGCTGGAGGTCGAACAGCCCCAGTCGTCTTTGGAACAAGCCTTCCTGGACAGCCACGCTCTGCTCAGCGTGCCAGGTCAGATCCAGGCCTCCCAGGAGAGGTCGCTGACAGACGACCTCACATCGGAGGCCATGATGGAGTCGTTGGAGCAGATTCTGGGAGACATCGGGGACGGAGGGTTGGAGGATCTTGAGGTTGAGGAGACAGAGCTGAGGGACTGGGAGAACACGCTGGTCAGGATGAGCAAAGAGAGGGAGGACGCGTCACGGGAACTGAACCACATCCAGGCCAACGACGTGTTCTCGTACGTGGAGGAGGCTCTGAGGAGGGAGACCGGCGGGCTGGTGGATCAGACGGGTTCGGATCAGACCGGGCCTCACGTTCCTGTGAACAGCTCGTCCAACGCCGGGTCGATGTTTCCAAACGACCAGCAGCCGATCACGAACATCGACTCCGGATTCAGAGAGCAGACTCTGTTTGGAGACGTTCTCGGTTCTGCTGGATTACAAAACACTTCTCCAGTCGTTCCTGCACACACACACACACTCACACACCGTGGAAACACTCAGCAGGTTCAAACCTCTCAGCTGTGGCCTCCGAGCAGCGACGACCTCCACTGTGGCAACCAAACGATTTCACCACAAACCTGCCAGCAAACATGGCCGCCGCCTGTCCGAAACACCGGCAGCGTCCACGGCGGCCTTCAGCCCGACTCAGACATTCGATACGCGCTGAACCACTCGGGTTCGCAGCAGACTTACACGGGGCCTCAGTTTCAGAGCCCATCGCCGTGGCAACAACAACAGCAGCAGAGTTTCCACCATCACACACTGACACATTCCTCACACACACCGGGCGGCGTGAACCCGACCGCTCCGTCATTCCGCCCGCAAACGCAGCGACTGTCCGGCAGCTGCATGTATGAAAAAAGAGACGGCCGCATGCCGAACGCCGCCGCCGTTCCCGCCCGCCAGAACGGACCCACACACATCGCAGACGCACACACGAACTCGCCCTTCGCTGCCGTCAGCCAGGGGATGTTGCAGTCAAACAGCGCAGATGTTGGCAACATCAGTTTGGTTCACATGAGCGGAGACAACGCTGGTCTGGGAACAGTTCAGACAGGATATCCTCAAGAAAACGGATCTTTACAGTCGGCGTTTTTCTGCTGGAACGGCGACGCTCAGGTAAAACAAAGCTGCTCACCGACA
>JAQMCX010000027.1:13759245-13777345 GCA_029814765.1 Acanthurus leucopareius | reverse complement strand
AAGAAAACGGATCTTTACAGTCGGCGTTTTTCTGCTGGAACGGCGACGCTCAGGTAAAACAAAGCTGCTCACCGACATAAAACTTTAGGAACTTTAACGTCATTTGAGACAGAAAAATGTGTTTATTTACTAAAATCTCACAGGTTGATGTTTTTATTCTTAGAAGCAGAAACAAGAACTTTTAGTAGACGTACTAAAGACAATCAGAGTCGACCAGCGAGATTAAACTGAAAGCAAAAACTCTTTGTTAGTTATTTTCATTTATACACCAAAAACTGTAAAAACAGACCCAAGTTTTATAATCAGATTTCCTCTTTAAACCTTCAGCATCCACCTTCTTTGGGCCTATTTGAAAAAGCTGAAAGGAAAAGCTTTTAACAGAAACGATCAGACCAAAAACACACATGCATCAAATACTTAAATCCTAATAAGTTGTGTTTAGTCAGTAGCTTTAGCTTCACAGATGATC
This sequence comes from Acanthurus leucopareius, assembly GCA_029814765.1. NCBI lineage: Eukaryota > Metazoa > Chordata > Actinopteri > Acanthuriformes > Acanthuridae > Acanthurus > Acanthurus leucopareius. The sequence goes on along the minus strand of JAQMCX010000027.1, from coordinate 13,776,876 downwards.
CAGCGGTTAAGTAACTGACTTGAATGGGCTTGAAAATCTCCAGGTTTTATTCTCATTGTTGGAAAATTAGTGTATTTTTGATTAAAAATGTACATAAACACTCAAAGAGAGCGATTAACTACAACTTCCATTCAGCACTTTGGTCTGAAACGTTTCAGCGACGATCTAAGAGGAGATGAAACAAAGGAAACTTTTGTTGTAGAAACCTGAAAAGTTTTCACTTCCTGTCCGTCTTCAGTTGTGACTTTCTGATGAAAAGTCTTAGGTGTTTTTAACCTGTCAGGAGTCATTATCGGCTCATTGATACTCCTGATTCTTCGGAGCTTCTTGCTGTTGTAACAACAGTTGTTAAGGCGGCTGGAGTCACCTGAGGCCGAGCGAGCGAACCATTGTTAACGCCGTCACACGAGGCCACATGAGTGTGATTGGTCGTTGAATCTCCTGAGAGGCGATGAAAGTTGAGCGCTGCAGGTGGTTGATTCTTGCAGATCTTCTTTGACTTTTTCTTCTGAAGCTTCTTTTTGAAAGTGTCTCTTCTTCTTTTCAATCCTCACTGTGATTCTGTCCTTCCTGCATGTTGGACTGGAGTCTTTTGGATGGACTCGTTTCTGTCTTACTGGGTTTAAAAAAACAGTTTTCAAGTTCAGTCGCTCTGTATTCAACCCTTCTTTGATCACAATGAAGTGGATGGATGAGAAGAACCTGCTCAGACTTCAAAACACCAAATTTAAGTTACTTTTTTTGCTTTCTGGTGAAAAGTTTGATGAAATAATGAGCTCCAGTCCCTTTTTTGTCCATGTAAGTTCAGTTTATTCAGCCAGGTTTTATGCTAAGCTAAGCTAACTAGCTTCAGGTGCAAACATGTGAGTGGTATCACTCTTCCAATTTTAGCTTTAAATTGTTATAAAATGATCAGATCATCACAGTTTCTCTGCTCTCTTCCTCCACAGATCTCCAACGTTCCTCTGAACAGTGTTGTCGACCCGTTCGCCTTCCCTTCGCTTCCCACCGGGAGCATCAACCTTTCCCAAAACACCGGCCCTTAAAACCGCCTCCACATCGCGCTCGGAGCCTCTGATTGGACCGCGAGAGACGCTCGAGTGTGACGCGAGCACTTCTGAGATTATTCCCAAAGACAAAGGAAGAGATGATGAGGAGTTTCCCCTTTTGGATCCTTTTTATTTATAGAAGTTTTGTCTGCTGTGGCTCACCAAGAAATATGAACCTTCTCATTTCAAACTCACAAACAGACTCTGCTGCGTCTCAGCCTTCTGGTGATAATGTAGGTTTACGGATCTCCAGCCTCGTGGCTCGTTCGAATATTTATCAAAGGACTTTATCCAGAAATCGGCCGACCTGGAAGACAGCGCCGTCGTGGTTACCCCAACAAAAAGCCAATGAGAAGTTTGACCTCGACAGGATTTAATCACGAGTGGATTTTCCTGGAAAGACCAGATGATTTTTTTTTAACTACAGCTGTTTTTCATGAGAAATGATGATCACATCTTCATCTGAGGACCATTTCACAGCAGCCTGACTGTCTCTGCTGTGCATCACAATGTGAATCTGTGAACTCTCTGTTATTCTGTGAACCTTTATATCTGCTTCTTATTATCCAGCCTATATGCAGCTCATATCAGTGTGGCTCCTTAAGAGGCGTTCAGAGGACTTTGAATCAGCTCACGGACCTTTTTAATGTCATTTATGTCTCATATTTAGCTCGAAAAGTACAGAAGCCTTTATAAATGTAAAGTGATGCATCTTCTTTTTTGCAGTGAGCTCAACCAAAGGGAGTTTGTTTGTTTCTGTGAGGTTTAAAGGATGAAATCAGGTCTGTCTTCAAAAAATACTCACAAGTCCGTCTGTATGTTGAAGCAGTTTGTTTTATTTTTTTTAGTTTTTCCTCCATTTTATATAAGAAATGCTTCCAATGTAGTGATGGTGGACGAAAGCTGCAGAGCTCATGTGGTTTAAAAATATATATTTCCAGTGTTTCATATATTTATTATGAGGTTTCATCAGTTTGAGTTAAAAAAATAAGTGATTTCAGTGCAGAAGTTGGGCTTTTTTATTCACAACTTTCACTGCAGCTCAAGAGGAAACAAAGAGGGAATTATGAACCAAAAAGACAAAAAAACTCTGGAAAATATCAACTTGAATGACAGATATTTAAATCAAACGTACCTCTTTGTGTTGGCAGCTCAGCAAAGAAAAGGGAAGAAGAAAATTTTAAACTGAACAGACTAAATTTTGGATAAACTCAGACTGATGAAGCCTCAGATTTACTTCATTTACACTCTGGATTATGTTTTTAACATAAAGACGAGGTGGTTTCATGACTACAAGCCTCTCAGACTGTAAATCACCAGCAATTAGGAGCAAAAAGTCAAAAAATGAGTCACTTCTCGTCAGTCTGAGTGTGAAAAATTAAGTTTATATCATCAGAGTTTGCTGAAGACTCACATCCAAACAGGTCGGCCTCAGTGTCGCCTTGTGTTTGCTGTAAATTGAGCCGCAGCGAGACGATCAGCTCCCAAAAACAAAAAGCTGTCACAGTATTTTATATGTGCTCAGTTTACTGCAACACCTTTTATTCACTGTGAGGAAATAAAACTGGAAAGCAACTTAAAACCTCCAGCTGGGAGAAGCAGGAGAGGAAACAGCACCGAGAGCCATGAGGGTTTTAAATCTGAATACAGAAGAAAAACAGGAGTCAAACTGCAGCAGGGAGAGTTAATACGTCATTAGAGTCGATATTTTTACCAAAAAATTCTCTTTAAAATGAGACAACTTGACATATGATTGGAAAATGTTGTTAAAACCTCATTTTTAACACCTTTTGACTCAAACTTAGCTTAAATTTGTCATGTTATTTGATACTTAAGTGCATTTTTAAATGCAAATATGACAGAAAAATGCAGATGGACTTTTAATTTGTTATTTTTGCACAAAAACTGTGGATTTTATCCCCATTCACTTACATTGGAAGCACATTAGAAAGGGATCTGTTAATATAAATGAGGAATTTCAGGAAGAAAAATCTGTTTTAATGTCCACACGTTCGCCTGATGGTTGTCAAAAGACAGGCCTGAAAAACCGTGAACTCGTCCTTTAATCAACTGGTTTGTTTGGATTTTATTCAGCTGTGAAACCGAAGAGTGAAATGTAGAATCTAAACCTTTCCCAACACTAACGCACCTTTGTTGGAAATAAATGTGACTTTTTTTTTTAAGAGTCACGTCTTCGTTAAGACTTGCCAATTATCTGGCAACTTTTTTTTTTAAAAAAAGAGCTTCATCATGATTTAGTTTTGTATTAAATAAGCATGTTAGACATGAAACACACACAATGAAGTATTAAAATACTGTAAAATGTGTTCAGCTTGAGCATTTTTCTTTTCCTCCCAACCCGCCGCTGATGTGCCCGCGAGCAACACGCTGAAGTCCCAACTGTAGTGGCAAATAAATAGATTAAAAAAATACAAAAATGTTAAAAATTTAGCCCCGCAGTTAGCATTTATTAGTCGTATATAAATATTGAATAAATGAAAAGAAAAAGGACATTATTAAGTGTTTATTAATGTACATTATTTGCCAACAACCGTAATGAAACTTCGCCTTTATAACTCTGATTTAACATTTTTTCATTCATTATCTGTTTAAGCACAAACATCCAGTTATGAATGCTTTAAAAGAAAAGTTATAATTGTTTGCAAATGCATTGATAAACTCTTAAAAATTACCTTATATCGTCTTAAAAGCTGCATTATATCGAGTTATATTTTTGCTATGAAACATTTTCTAACTGTTTATGTACCAGCACTCCCTTTAAAATGCTAAATTATATTTAAATTGAACGATGAATTATTAGATAAATGTTATAAAATAATCAAATTGAAGCGTAGTGGTTTGCAACCGGTGATAAATGTATTATTAACCTGTTTGTTTTTCATGTGTGAATGATGTGGGAGACGGCAGCTCTGGTGCTCAGTGTGAACAGACGTAAACTAGAGTCTAATTCAGTTTAAATAAACATGTTTAAATCAGATCCATTTATTGATCTCAGTTGCATCAAAGCAGAGCTCTCAAGTCAAAATCATACTCATTATCGTGCACGTGTATGCGTTTTTGCCTCTAGGAGATTGCCATATTATTGTTCCTCTGTTAGGTTATTCTTCACTGTGTAGCTGCTTTGTATTCTCTCTACAAGATATAACCATTGAGGACAGGTTTAATTTATTTTTGCCATTAAAGAACTGTAATCCCTCTGTTTGTCGGCCTCCTGTGTTGTTTTTCCAGCCCACACGTGGAGTGTTTTGTGTGTGAGGACAGTGTGTGATTGTGTTATAACCTGGTCGCCCCGCTGACTCCGTAGCTTCAGCAGGTATCAGGTTCAAGCCCATTGTGATGGCGGCCTGATCCGTCAGCAGCGCCGGCTCCTGTGCCAACCTGCATTGTTATCTGCGGAGCATCTGAGGACATGATGGCACATTTTAATGGTTCTGTTCCCGTCTCCCTGCTCCCACATCATCGCTCCTCCGAGATATATACGAGTTCCCACAAGCCATTATGTAACCGCCAGCATTTTCCCTCCTCCGTCTGCCTTCACACTGCAAAAAAAAACCCCAGAGTCTCCACAGTGTCTCCTAAAGGCCGAACTTTGTGTTTGTTTGGATATAAAATCGCTCAAAAAGACAGTTGACAGAGCTGTAGTGCTAATTTACAGCCATGCTAGCAGCTCTGTCAGACTTTAAGCATACTTTAAGCTAAATGCTAACGTTAGCATGCTATCATGCTGAGAATTATTTTAGCAGTTATAGACCGTCTTAGCTAAGTGTGTTAGCATGCTACTGTTAGCTATGTAGCTTACATCTTAAAAAGTTTTATGGCTCTGTGAGGCTGTAGGCTGCTAAATGCTACAGTCACCATGCTAACATGCTTGCAATGCTAATACTGACATGCTTATGTTCAGTTAAGCATAATGTTCACCATGTTCATCATCAAGTTTATCAGGCTAGCATGTTAATAGGCTAATAGGCACAAAACACAACTCATGCTAGTGAGAACAAAACAAAAAAAGTCATTTTTTTAGTATCAAACAACTAAATAAACTCTATTTATTTATTATTTTTACCATGTTGGTTATCAGCTTGCTAATGTGACAATTAGCACTATCCTGACTTAACGTGAAATTGGTAATGTTGGTAATGAAAATGGTAAAGAACCACAAATTTTTGCTGGATCATTTGTTTGACAACGTTGATGCCTACTGAACCTAATAAATATTGATTATTCTCCAAACTGAAGGCAATTGACAATAGCTTTAATTGTCTTCTCTTGTGCACCACAATCATTAAAATATCCCCTTTTTGGGTAACAAAGAGGCCATGCATCACATTTCATCTAAAGTCCTCAGATTAACATTTAAGTCCTCCCCAAATAAAATCACCAGTCTTTTCTAAGTGAGCAATCACTTAGTGCAATGCTAAACCTCTATTTTACTTTTGGAAAATATGCAAAAGACCTTATTTTAGCTGTTTTTTTAAAGCTCTTCTAAGCCCAGGTGTGAAATCCAAGCTGTCCCCTAAGAAAAGGCTGACTGGTCTGTCTGAATAAGGGATTAAAGACAAGGAAAAATAAAGTAACCCAATATCACAATCAACCGGACCTGATGCAAAGTTCTCACGCGAGGAATCCGATGCTCTTCTGAGAGCAAAAAGAAAGAGAAGACGACAGACTTTTTAAAAAGAAGAGGAGATGGAGGAAGAGGGGGGAAGTGGCTCTGAAGATGAATGGGAGCTCTGGGAGTTGGTCTGTGAAAGTTTGAGGCTCAGCAGTTCAGCTTTGGTTCACAAAACAGATCAGTAAAGTGAAAAGTGAGGAAATAAATGCCCCACTTTTCTATGAACTTCCTGTCATTCTGAGTCAGTTCTTACCGTAAACGAATGTTTCCCAGAAATAGTCTGTCATGGTGTGAAAGTGAAAAACGAGAAGTTTTGCAGGCTTGACAAAAGAGTTAGCAATTCAGAGTGTAAATAATTACTGCACGAACTGTTTATTAATGTTTTATTATTTTAGAAAAGTGTTCAGGTTGTTGCAACTGTTTTTTAACTCCTATAAATGTCTTCAAAAAGTCTGCTGCCTTTCTTTCTTCAAGTATTTTAATTTTCTGCTGACTCATTCTTCTGTGTAAAGACAGATACTGTATTTTTATACTCCATTATTGCCTATTTGTTTATTTTACAGCTCTAGTTGTGTATTTTTTGATTTTTACTTCCTACTTTCTGTTAAGTACATTTGTACTTTTATTTAAATAGAAGTTTGAATGCAGAACTTTAACCTCTAATAGAGTATGTTTATATTGTTGCATTGATATTTTTAATTAAGTAAATGATCTCAGTGAGCTTTTCACTGCAGCAGGAAACAGTCTCACCAGACACCAGAATGTGACTTTGGCTCCATCTTGTGGCCACAATCAGTCCTACAGGTCACATTAAAGTTGCCTGTCATGCTGACTTGGTGCTGTGGAGGGAGGAAGGGGTGACGCTGCAACTCTGAGATGTTTAAAACTGTTGTTCTAAAGAAAGAAACAGGAACAAACAAACGAATTAGGACGCAGACACACTAAAAACAAAGAACGGAAACAAAAAATACTAGAAATTTAAATCGAGACTCAACATTTTTTTTGTTGATTTTGGTAGAAAAAGAAGCAGCTGTGGTGAAATAAATTAATAATCGCATGAAAAATGTTTTGGATAACCTACATCTGAGATCATGTGTTGTTTTGGTCAGAAAAGATGTAAAAATTATGAAGAGAGATTTGATTTCATAACTGTAATCTTTTTCTTTCTTTCTTTTTTCTGTTCTTTTAAAAAGGATTTATCACATGCATCCTAGTGTTTGCCATTTGTGCACAAATTCAAACATTATAAATGTTTTCAAATGTGCAAAGTAGCACAAAAAATACAGCTTGTTACAGGCTTTTTGTTCATAATCTTAAAAATTGGATATTTCATGAAAAGTTGAAAGTCAACAAAGATCATAAAAAACATAAACATCTGCAGCAAATGTCTCTTTTCAATCCAAAACCTGTTGTTTTATTTAATTTAAAAACATTATCCAACCTCACTCTGAATGTTTTTCACTGTTGCATGTGAACTTGTTGTGCAGCTTCCCCGCCTGAAGATGGTGCTGTTGCATAAAGAGTTGGACGAACCACATCTTTGACCTGGTGAGTAACGTCCCCAACGGGAAACTCTTTTTGTTTTTTTTTTCACAGTCAGAGCAGAAACATGTCACACACCTACTGAGTGAGCAGTTACATCAGCTGTTTCCAGGAAACTGATGAATAATCTCATGTTTCGACCCACCGGGGGCGTCGGTGGAAGTGAGGTTTGTCGATTACACTTCTCTACTTTTACTCACACAGTAATCCAAAAACAAGACATGTACTGAACCTTTTTCACTTTTTGTACAGGTTCTTTCCCTGAAATAATAGATTAAAGTATTAATATAAATGCTGTAATGATTCTGAATGGAAACAGGAAGGAAAAAAAGCAGGAAAACACTGGGAGAATCCCGGGAAAACCAGGGTGTGTTTGCAGTGACACTTCTTTTGGGAATCCCTGCATTTCTGTCTCAGCAACATGAAGTCTCAGGCTCACAGAAAGGGCAACTTTACTGACAGATTGCTCTTTTTTTTCTGCTCCACCGGGGAAAAGCCCGATGAAGAGGAGGATGCTGTCATGCTGAGGATGATGAGAGGAGCCCTGCTCATCCAGTCATGCAGTGAAGGAAAGTCTAGTCTTATATTTCTAATCATGAGAGGAATGAAATGTGGCCTACTTTCACAGTTTTATGTTTATGGGTCAGATTACATGCAGTTTCACTGATAGGAGACTTTTCTCAGACACACTGTGATGCAACAGTCATATATCTTCTCATGTTAACAGGCCTCCACCCAGTGATTCCTGATCACATCTCCAAGCATCCATACTCCAGCATGGATGTGTGTGTGTGTGTGTGTGTGTTATACAGTCCCTCCAGGATTTCGCGGGCATTTTTTAAGATTGTTGCGGCCTAAAATGCCTGAATTCGCAGCAGCTTTTCTTAAAAATTGCGATGTAAGTTGCGATGTTTTAAGCGTATTTGTTGTGATGAAACTGTGGAAGACAGTGAAAATTGCTTAAAAGTTGCTTTTTTTTTCACCACAATATTGCACGGGGTGCAAAACAGTTTACCTCTGCTTTTCGTGAAGAACATCAGGGAATTGTTTCTCACGGTCTTTAGCTGTAATTTTTGTTGGTAAGTGAGAGACATTACTATCGCACATGTCTGCATCTTCAAACCATAAACAAGGAAGTGAATTCGGTGACGTACGTGCATTACGTTTGCTATGATTGGTGGAACTGACGGGAGGCTGGACAAAATTGCGGAAAAGACGCAGTGATTGGACAAAATTGCAAGGTGGCGCAGAATTCACAGAGATTGGTTGAATTTGCGTTAATTGTTGCGATCACAACATCGCGAATTCCTGGAGGGATGGATAAATGTTATGATGTTAAGAATGGGAGACAAGATTAGAAAAAACAATGAAACACGTGAAGTAAACAAACAGAGGAATTCAAAAACAGAAAAATTAGTAGGAACAATTAAAGATGAACTGAGAAGCTGAGAGGAGAAGAGTGAGGACGAGAAGATGTCAAACAGCAGAGGAGAGGCCAGAGAGGATGAAGAAAGGGAAGGAAGGTCTGCAGCTTGTCACTCCTCATCATCATGGAGAACCTGGAGGCTGCATGATTCATCGCTCTGCCCCTGAGCAGTCTAGCAGAATATACATGAACTGCTTTGTCAGCATGTAAACTCGCTCCATGTATTTAATGCATCTGCTGTCCAAACCCATGGAAACAGTGCAGTCATTTGCTACCACGGGACTTTAGTTCAACCAGGCGGATTTATTTAAAGGTGAACAATTTCATCTTTAACAATTATGAGCATGCTACATTTTCTGACAGCTTCACCGTTTCCACATTTTTCCACAAACCTTGTTCCGCCATGTTTTGACGGGAAAAAAGGTCTGAAATTGTGAAAGATGTTTAAAAGATAAGTGAGGAAAGTTCACCTTTTTAAAAAAATAACGTCAGTCTTGACTTGCTTTTAAAGCAGCTAACAGAGATGGGAAGAGAAAGAGCCATTAAGCCGAGCTAATCATCACATCAGTGGGTGTCTGATGTGTGTAAGAATAAAGCTGCAATTTCAAAGCATTTATTATTTGACATTGAAGTGAGTCTAATCTATATGTCTGAACCTCATCCTCAATCTCACCACAATCCTAATTACATGTGTGTGTCTGCATGTCTGTCTACATGTGTATAAATTTACTGTATTGATCCTGGGCACTGCTCTGTTGTGTGTGTGTCTCAACATGCTGTTGTTTGTGTTGGATCAGCAGTGTTTTTTTAAAAGGAGCTCATTGTCAGTTCTGCAGGCGACGCCGAAGTCACTTTGTTATCTGTTTGGTTTGTGTTCAGATTGTAATGCTTCATTACAAAGGAACTCTGCTCAAGGCTGGTGGCTGAGAGCTTCAATAACCACCACGAGCAAAACAAAAACAAGTTTTACAATTGAACTGTCGGTGGCGATAATGTTGGCACGGGGTGATAGCAGAGATGAGGAACTCCTCTCATGAGCTAGTAATGGTTTTATCAAGGAGATTAGTTATTACTATTCAATAATTTTGTCTCCCATCCTGTATCACTTCTCATATTTACAATGACTGCAATAATCTAAAATATAGATGTAATTCTACAGTATGTGGATTGTTTACATGAACTGCTCTAAAAACTGTTTAATTTATGTTCTTGTTTACTTTCTATGCAGTAGAATCACATTTATCAATAAGGGTTTTTCTTTTGCTTACTATCTTTCTGTCACATTTAAATGAGATTTAACAAAAAGTCGGTCAAAGACGGTTAAAGTCATTATTCGTTTCCTTTGTTTCTTGAATTTAAAAAACTGTAACAGTTTGAAAACACGACGTTCAAAGTTCTTTGCTTGAAGACACAAAACCATCCAAGCATCAGATGCTGCTTATCATCTGGCACCTGGCTGCACAGTCCAAAGGCTGACACCCAAAAACATCCTCCACACATCAAAATTAAAAAAGAATTTTTGTTTCCTTGAACTTTATTTGTGGTGTCGTTCAAGTGCTTCAGCATGTTTTCATTAATGCCAGAAAACTTGAGTATTCTGTGGATATAAGATATACATACTGGGCTAATCTGAGGCTATGTTTTTCTGGTTTTCTTTGTTTTGATCAATATTTCTCTGCTCCTGTGTGTGTGTTCTTGTATCTGTGCAGTACTCCCTGTGTAACGAGCCTCTGATCGAGCTGTCCAATCCTGGAGCCAGTGGCTCGGTCTTCTACCTTACAAAGGACGATGAGTTCATCATCAAGACTGTGATGCACAAGGAGGCTGAATTCTTACAAAAACTGCTGCCTGGATACTACATGGTAAGATTCTGTAAAAAAAAACCCTCCAGTGTCAAAATGTCATGTCAGAGTCGTATGAAAACCGCCACTGTGCCTCAGCAATATCAGTTTCTTTCTTGTTCAGTAGCTTTGACTCTTTTTCTCTTCCTCACACTTGCAGGGAAATGCATGGTAAATATATATTGCTCACACATATATAAAGCATTAAGTCTGTCTTGATACGATCCAGTTATCAAGGCACATGCACTTATATTCATACACACAGTACAAAAGGTGGCGAGGCCCCTGCACATAAGCACATATGCATTACTCACGCTTTCATTTAGATGCCGACCTCCCTGATGTTCGTATTTTAAGTCGTATTTTTAGATCTCAGTTTATGTAAGACCCTGGAAATCTCCCCTCTGAGCGTGACATCCTTCTCGTATTAAAGCAGACATAACAGTTCTATGATCTCTGACTGAAACCTCCGGCCATGCTGTTTCATAACAGACTGGACGGTGTGTTTCAACAGTATCACCCCCCCACCACCACCCTCTCACCACGCTCCGCAGGCTCATTCTGAATGAACTCAACCAGCAAAAGCTCCATGTATGTCCATGCTACCACTGCAGCCTCTTTAAGGTTCACAGCCTACAGCTTTGTGTTTATTTATGCGCTCACAGCCGTGGCCGAGGACCACTGCAGGAATTCATTTAATCATTTAGGGACATTACGGGCTCAGCAGATGTACTGTGACCTTTTCCATCGTTTTGGTTGTGCTCTGAAGCATCATAATTGGTCTAAGAAAGAGGTTTAATGAAGGTAGAGAGATTCAGACTCATGAAGGATGGCTGTAGCCTGAGGCCAGAGCAGGTGGAATGAGGAAAACAAACAGAATGGCACTTAGAAACAAGCAAGTGAGTTAAAACCACTAAATATTATATAGATAGATATAATTTTATGTACCTACAGTGTAAATAATGTATGTAATAATCAAAGCAGACAGGATGCAGGCAGTCATTGGTGGAGCTGCTCATGTTTTCCACAGCTGACTGGCTGACGGTAGCGGCTGGCTGGCTGGCTGAGGGAGTCTGGCTCTGGGCGGCATACAGATCACAGTGATGTAACCGAATCCACTGCTGCCCCCTTTCTCTCCCGTCCGTGTGCTCACTCCTTCTGTAATACGCCCGGTCTTTCCATCCTCTCACGTTTTTATGTCTTATCGCTCTCCCTGCTGCTGTTACAGTCTCAGTGTAATTTATTTTCCTTTATCTCTCGCCCTGCCCTGTGTTTTAATCCACTCCTTCTCTTCCTGCCTCTCTGTCATGCTCATATTTTCTCTCTCTCTCTCTCTCTTTCCTCTCTCTCTCGCTCACGTGTCTGTATTGGCTCGTCGCTCATCTGCCCTCTTAACATTGACAGAAGGGTCATGAGAGGCTTAAGGCAGAGGATGCTCTTTCTCTCTTTACAACCTCTTACTATTGTTTTGGTTTTTCTCTCCACCAGTTTTCCATCTGAAGGTCATTCATGGAGTCCTTCACGAGTATCCATACTTCTGCATTCATCCCTAATCTTTCCTCTGTCTGTTTCTCTTTCTTCCTCTTCTTAAACAAGACTGAATGTCAGAGCTGGTTTTTAACCAAACAGCAGGCTCAGACTAACCTCATTTGTTTGGATTGACTATTGTTTGGAAAGATGTATTTGCTTGTTAAACTACTTGTTTAAGTCCTTTTTTTAAAGTATTTTTCCATTTTTAATTAATTTTGATAACACATCTGGATAAAAAGACATTTGTAAATGAGTTGATTTTTAATTTAATCAATAAAATGTTTTAAAAAATGAGTAAAACTGCTTGTAAAAATGATCTTAAATCTAAAGTAAGTCTTTAAATTTCTGTCAGTTGCTCCCACATCATTACAAGTGTGTGACATGTTTTTTCGTTGCTCCGTGAGTCAGTTGGCTTGTGAAAGATCGTTGATCAGCCAAAAAAAATTGATTCAGAATTAATGCTGGGATGAGTAAGTATCTACTACTTTCCCTTCAGTCCATGTAAATTCTTGTAAGATGCAGTGTGGCTGGATTGTAACCAGATGGGACGCAGTTATAATCACAGTTTGAGCCCGACACTTCCATGTTTCTTAGCACCACGAAAGAAAAATATCTCACCGTGGAACTGCAGCCAAAGTGTGTGTGCATTGAGAATCGTGTTATGTTTGCTGATAACTATTTGCAGATCGTGCATCCGCTGTCCTGCTGCTCATGTATTTTATTCTAAAAGGTTAAAAAAATTATTCTGTTGCTGCATGTTTCCACCATGTGTTACTGTCAATCTCTGTACACTAAAAATGAGCCTTTTCACATCATTTATATTGAAGTTCTGACATTTTCTTCACCTGTGAAATGAAAAACTGTCACTACAGACTGGAACCGTTTGCTTGTGGTTATTTATGAAGATTACGTTAATTCAAATGAGATTTATCTCTTTGTGGTGACCCAGCTAGTTTTTCCCACACAAATATCAATCCAACTCCTCAAATCGATCCTTTCTCTGTTCAGTGCCTCAACATCCTGTAAAAGAACATCAGCAGAAACAACTTTATGACACTTTCAAACGCACTTTTCTTCTTTCTCTTCCCCAGAACTTGAATCAGAACCCTCGCACTTTGCTGCCCAAGTTTTTTGGCCTCTACTGTGTCCAGTCGGGGGGGAAGAATATCCGCGTCGTGGTGATGAACAACGTCCTTCCCCGCGTAGTTCGCATGCACCTCAAATACGACCTGAAAGGCTCCACCTACAAGAGGCGAGCGTCCAAGAAGGAGAGAGAGAAAGCCAGGCCAACTTTCAAAGACCTCGATTTCATGCAAGACCTGCAGGACGGACTGATGCTGGACCAGGACACCTACAACGCACTGGTCAAGACTCTTCAAAGAGACTGCCTGGTGAGTCAGACAGGGAAGAGGGAGAAGATAAACAATCACTGCTGTGAGGGCTCATCTTCTGATTTTAAGTTGAGATAGACGGACGAGAAGGATGGCAGGAAAGAGAGAGAACCGGCTTACGGCGAAATGGCAAGTGTGGTTTACCGACTCTGAATTGGGATCCAAATAACACCCCGATCAAGAGTCTCCAGAGAGATAGAGAAAAGCAGTAATGGTTAGAGGGAAGGATTAGAGGGATGATAGAAGGAAGGATAAAGTGATGCCATAATGCAGCGTCTCAAGGGGTGAGAGGGAGTAGAAAATCCCAGAAGAGCAGAAGTTAGTAGAGTAAAACGTCCACAAAAGGATATGGATAAGAGGTGGAAAAACCAGGATACTCCTGGAGCCCTGATTAATAAAAAAGGATTACGGATGGAGGGAGGCAGGAGTGAGGAAGGCGGACAGAAAGGGGCCGTTTATGAGAGTGTTTGGTGTTCCCAGGACCTTGCTATAAATTAGAGCCTGTTACGAGCAGAGGTTTAACAGGGTGTCTGGACTTGTTGCAGGCCTGCCCTCGTCTTGTAAATCACAACTGCACCTTTATTTTTACGGTGCACGTGGTTTGAAAGGAGTGTATGTGCACACACTGGCCATCTGATGCATTGTTTATTAATGTCTGCATGCTTGTGCATCACTGTGAGAAGCTCAGCGTCTTCTGTATGGCGTTAACACCGCGAGTGTTACAGTTCCCGTTCCCTCCGGTGCTGACATTGTTATGCACTCTAGATAAAAGCTTTCACTCTGATTTTAAAAAGTCACGTGTCTGTTAATCACTGCACACTTACACTCGTCTGATCAGGTGCTGGAAAGTTTTAAGATCATGGACTACAGTTTGCTGCTCGGCGTTCACAACATGGACCAGGCGGAGAGGGAGCGGCAGATGGAGGGTTCCCAGGGCGGCAGCGACGAGAAGAGGCCCGTGGCTCAGCAAAAGGCCCTGTACTCCACCGCCATGGAGTCCATCCAGGGAGGAGCCGCCTGCGGAGGGTCCATAGACACCGACGACACGTGAGTTTAGCCAGCGAGACAATAATCTGTTGGCAAAGGAGCTCGGTGTTAAATGGGACTGCTGGCAGGAGAGACAAGCACTTTCCTGTCGTATTAAGAGTAATAAACGAAGTGGAATCTAAATTAACAGTAATATCTTTTTTGTTTATCAGCACTTATTCGATTGCTTTTATCCGTATCCTTCTGCTGGAGGTTTAGCTGCTCCTGGTGCTTGAACTTCACACGTGATCTTCAGCTCTTTACTTTATCTCAAGCAGGCTTCTTCAAACTTCTTCAAACAGTTTTAACTTCACTTGATTTTTACACATTTGGTGACACTTTCAGCTCTTTATTGCTAAAACTTTACTCAACACTTCAGACCCTTTCAGTGTAAAAGCTTCGACTGACAATTCAGCCGATTTTTGTGCTCAAAAACAAACCGCAACTCTAATATTTTTTGACATTTTAACTTGTTTACAGTCTTAACCACTTCAGTTTTTCAGTGTAAGTGAACAAACATTCACTCAGAGAAAAAACATCTTCCTTTCTGAAGAGACAACAATCTTCTACAACAAGACTCGATAAAAGATTTAAGCGGTCACGCTGAGGCAAGCTGCTCCACTTTCAAGTGACCCTGAGGACAAACTTGAGATTTATCCATCACAGTCGGCAGTGTCATGCCAGAGGATCTCAGGCTGTGCTCAGGTTCATGGTGGATTCAAAGGTTCACCATTCGGCTAGAGGCCAAAACCTGTTAGCTATCAAATTGAGAAAGTTGTGATTTTGGCAAAAATCTGAAGTGAAGGAAAGTTGATTTAGTCTAAGTGAGATTACATGGCATTAATTAATAATAACAATTAAAAAAAACTCAATTCCCTTTACAAAGTTTATTGAAAAGTAATAGATTGTATGGTTATCTGAGCTGGCTGCATTAATAATAACAAAGGGGCTTTCTTTGTCTTTTCTATATGAGTTGTCCGGAAATATCTGGCCTTTTCCTTCAGATTCTCATATTCAGTCCCTCCAGGATTTCGCAGGCATTTTTCAAGATTGTTGCGGCCTAAAATGCCTGAATTCACGGCAGCTTTTCTAAAAAATTGCAATGTAAGTTGCGATGTTTTAAGCATATTTGTTGCGATGAAATTGGGGGAGACAGTGAAAATTGCTAAAAAGTTGCTTTTTTTTCCTTTGTTTTGTATAATTCATTAAAAATCAAAGGTGACTTGTTACAGCAGGAATCACCTCCACTTTCGTGAAGAACATCAGGGAATTGTTTCTCACGGTCTTTAGCAGTAATTTTTGTTGGTAATTGAGAGACATTACTATCACATGTCTGCATCTTCAAACCATAAACAAGGAAGTGGATTCGGTGACGTACGTGCATTACGTTTGCTATGATTGGTGGAACTCGCGGGAGGCTGGACTAAATTGCAGAAAAGTCGCGGTGATTGGACAAAATTGCAAGATCGTGCAGAATTCACAGAGATTGGTTGAATTTGTGTTAATTGTTGCGATCGCAACCTCGCAAATTCCTGGAGGGACTGATATTTCAGATTGTAGGTAGACGTAACATCTCAGTTTTTGAGGGTCAAACCAAAAAGAAGCAGTTTCAGTAGCCGTGTATTAGCATCTTTACATTAAAGATGCAGCCCACATCTTTAAACTTTGCCATTTAACTGAGGCTCATATAGATCTTCAATATTCCATGGATACGATTGATTACTATGTGTTGCTTGCAGGAAGTGTTGCATGTTCATTAATAGAATTCAAATGCACACACTTCATGGCAAACCTGTGATGTCAGTTTCATTTTTCTTGTCATTTCAGGATGGGTGGTATTCCAGCTGTGAACGGAAAAGGAGAAAGGCTTCTTCTCTACATCGGAATCATCGACATCCTGCAGTCCTACAGGTAAACATCACAATAATCACGACTGGACGAGGTCACCAAAAGCTATCGGCTATACATCTTACAGTGTGATGCAGGGTGGAGATGGAAATTTAAAAACTGCATGTAAGGGCTGTTTACTCGCGCCCTGAAGCAACTTAATGGATTGGAACAACACATTCGAGGTCCTCGGCCTGCAGGCCTGTAACCATAATGTACGACATGTTCAACATCACTGTGTTATAATGTGCTTCTCTTTGGTTCCTCAGGCTAATCAAGAAGTTGGAGCACACGTGGAAGGCTTTGGTTCATGATGGGGTGAGTTTTTAAATCCCTTTTTACACAGAGACACAGACAGTCAGATGCATAACCATAGTATAAACATAAACACACTAAAAATCTAAAGTTCATTCATACATTAACTGGACACATGACTGGTTTTGTTTGCATAAAGTCTCATGAGAGAGTGCACAAATTAACAACAATTAACAGTTAGAGAGCATCAGACTCAAGCTTTTTTGTTTTGTAAGGACTTTATTTGCAAACTTAATGGTTTTAAAGAATAACTTTTCTATTTATTTGCATTTTCTGTCTGCTTGTTTCTATTCTGAGCTATTTATTTTATACCTAAACAGTTAAAATGTGCATATAACTGTATAATGCCTTCTTGGTCGAGCAGCTCTGTGCTCTCAGTTCTGCAGGGAATTATTGAAAAGCTATAACATGAAGGTCTTTTGACGCATTAATATCTGTGAATGTGTTTTTATAATGAAGCTCATAAGAAGTCGGCAGAGTCTTGGTTTACTCACTGCTTATCAGCAGCCACAGATGCCTTTTATTGAGGGAGATATTAATCCATCTGTTTACTCCAAACACATTCAATCTCATGGTTTTCTCACCTTTATGAGCAGTCAGTCTTATAGTTTGAGTAACAGAAAGAGAGATGCAGTGTTGTGTGAATCAGACTTTGCTGATGAAAACTAATATTGTATCAAATGAATGACTGTGTGTCACCTTGGTTTATGACACAAATCCCCTCATACGTTTTGAAAAATGTCATTAAGTTTACATTTTTAGTCAGTCCCTCAAGGATTTTGCGGGCGTTTTTCAAGATTGTTGCGGCTTAAAATGCCTGAATTCACGGCAGCTTTTCTAAAAAATTGCGATGTAAGTTGCGATGAAATTGCAGGAGACAGTGAAAATTGCTAAAAAGTTGCATTTTTTTTCTCTGTTTTGTATAATTCATTAAAAATCAAAGGTGACTTGTTACAGCAGGAATAACCTCCGCTTTCGTGAAGAACATCAG